>JAEMWC010000021.1:597500-655000 GCA_016490735.1 Pachyseris speciosa
TACACCGAATGGTAACATGAGTAACATGGAAATTCCCCGGAATACCGTAACATGAACGAAGTACTGACAGAAAACTCCAGTATCCCCTCAAGTGGAGCTGGGGATCAACGTCGTTCTCACTCCTTGTCTCTACATCTCAAAAAATATTCTCAAAGCTTTTTATTTGTCACTCTAAAGGAGAACCCAGAGGATTATCTGATAGGGCTAGTATTCTAATTAAAACATCGGTTTTTGCTTTCTTATTCTTACATCCAGCTTTTTTGGCCCAGACTTGCTTTCGTCCTGTGGATATCCAAAACTTGCGAATTGCACTGAGCAAAGGTAACTCATCGCATTGGTAAAGGTTCCATGATAAATCCCAAGGAAAAAAGTTTCCGTTAAAAGGTTGAATGTTTGTGAACTTTTGGAGACTGAACTACTCTCACGAAGGTAAACCTTCCTTTGTAAACAATTTTGATAAAACCCTTCGGATCATACTTTAAAATGCCACAGATTTTAGAGAGGATGGGAAAGTTTTTCAAAATGAACTGATATTTTAAACATTTTGACTGGTTTGGAACACTGGCGGTGAAACAAGATCGATCAGTTAGCTTGAGGAGACCGGGAGGCTTCAACTTCTCACAATTGTTACGTATTAGAATCCAAATAACAAAAATCAAAACGGGAAGTCAGAAATTTGTTGGCCGTTGAATAGTTTTCCCCATTTTAGCTGGATTTCTTGTGAGTTATAACTGACGGACTTCAAGTTCTGTTCACAGATGGATTGACACTACCTGGATGTTTTGACAACATTTCCGTATTGAAGATAAAATTAAAGTTTAACGTTATTCACAGCTGCAAGCTTATTCATGATTTAAAAACGTGTCTAGCTTAATACATACTACCAACTAAAATCACTTCCACAGGATACAGAGAAGTTGCACAACATTATGATGGCCATCATTACAGGGCATTCTTGGTGGAAATGACAATGGAATTTGTAAAAAAAGCGAAAGCCTTGGCTAAACAATAAAACATTTTTGTCCAACATCGAGTTTAAATTTGCTAAACACAACATGGGCGGCTAATACGGTTTGACCAAACACCGGACAAAGTGAGTCCACAGCACGATTTTTGCGTATTATCGCTGAAATTTCGACGTTATGTGGTTCAGTTGGTTGCTTTTTACCGCCGGGCTGCGTACGCTATGGGGTGGGTTGGTTCGGGTGGCTAAACGATCAAACATTTGTTCGTTACGCGAAATGTTGGATAAAACGTTTGATCTAGATCAAACATGGAAAACGTACCATTGCAAAGTTTAGAGAGGCGGCTAAATGGTCAAATATGCTCTTCCAACAGGATGTTGGAAGAAAATCTTTGATCCTTTAGCTGTTGCTAAAGGTACTTTTTGTCTTGTTACCAGGCGAAGAGGCAATTAGCTGCCAAGGTTTAAAGGCTTGCTTGATATCCACCGGCCTTGTATGAATACCCCGGCATGAACTGAAACACTCATAAACAAAAGCGCTGGTTATCAGTTCACTTGTGCACCTCAAATCGCTCCAAGGTCGATATTTTTCATTAGATAGCTATGATTGTTGCTTAGTTTTGAGCACGATGTACTACCCTGGCCGCTTCATCGTGACGTCATTCCTTCCAGGGTATATGGCGCGAATCTCAAATAAAACTTGCGGCACTCATTCCTTTTCAGGCCATAAACTTGCTCTTTTCGGTTGAGGACTGAAAATGCCGCTTTGCTCAGCTCCACAAAGCCATAACAGATCCGAAAGAGAAAATACGGGATGTCATGTTTCGTGCGATCACAATTTGACAAACGAAATTTTAGCAAAGGTGTGGCTTGACCAGATATGCCGCTACGAGAGGGTTGGACTGCCTGCGAAACTTGAAAATGTATACGTATGCAGCGAGCACTTTACCGAAGACCGCTTTAAATATCCTATAAATTTGTTTGAGCTGGTGAGTAGAACTTGACAAAAATTTATGTACAATCGCCGTGTAGTGTTAACTATCTAAAGTTTCATATTGTTAAAAAGGAAAAATATATCTAAAAGAAAACTCCGAAGGAAAAAAAATCTTTAATAAAAAGGTAAACGATGAAAAGTAACACGGGCGTAGCAAAGTTTTTGAATAGTTGTAGGCCTGCTTTTAACGCGAGAGTCGTTATCACGCCTAAGGCGTGTATCAAGCGCCGAAGTTGGGAGCTTCTAGGAGGGCCCGGGAGTATGCTCCTCCGGAAATGTTTTTCTTGAAACCTCTAAAACGCCATTTCATGCATTCCTCAGACTCGAAAAGTGTTTGTGAAGTCAAGATACAGTATATACCTTGAATTTTACCACAATTTTGAACCTGAGAACCAAAAGTTTCATAATCCAAAGTTCTTTGAGCAATAAATGGCCGTTATATTTGCCATGAATGAATGTGATCTGAATTCCCCTTTTCCACGCACACAAATTTGAGAAAGAAAAAACTATCCCTAGAAGAAACTGTCGATGGTTCCGCTTCGCCATGGCTGCCCAGGAGCTTCGCTGTCTTGCCATATGTAACCGCTCAGTACGATTGTCGGTAGCACTTTTCATAGCCTGCGGGCTCCTTTAGAAGTTTTCCATGCTTTCGTAATCTCACCCTTACAGACAGAGTGGTTGCGATTGTTATAATCCTAAGATACGTTGATAAATTGCATTTTCATTTTATAACGTTCGCGAATAATTGCAGGAAATTGTTTATCTCTCACAACGGCGCAATAATATGTAGGAGGGGTTAACTGAAAATTTGTAGGCCCAGGCCTACGGGCCTATAGGCTCGCTACGCCCCTGGGTAAAACTGCCTTTATTTTAATACCGCTATGATAGGGATTCTGTTACGGTAAGTGATATATGCAAGTTTGTCACAAGTGGTAATATTGTAAGTTATCTTGAGTTTAGCTTTGTACTCTAATGTATATAGCACGTTTGTATCGTAATGTAGGTGACTAAATAAATGAAAACAAAAGCAAAAAAACAAAATTAAAACAAAAAGAAAGAGAAAAAAAGAACTTGACGAAAAAGATGTGATAAAAGATGCCCTTCCAACAGTATGGGGGTGGAAGGCTCCTATGCTAGTGAGCGCAGGATTGCCAGGAAAGAGGTGAGGTATATTGTACAAAGCATCTCAGACCGTACGGTTCTGTTAATACAGATCTGCTAAAAAAGCGGGCGTCCGCGCTAGAAAACACAAACCGTGGTTACAAGAGGCCAATCTCAACTGTTGAAATTGCCGATATACCTGGGAAAAGTGGTTTTAAGTGTAAGCGTCTTTATCTCGAGTATAATTATTTACCTGGGTAAATATTTTATAGTTAAGTCAAGGAGAAAGGGTCGGAGAAGGGTAGAAATTTTTCTTTGAAAGAACCCAAATAGTCGTTGCGAATGGTTTCCCTTAGAAGAAGACGGTTTCCAGAAGACTTCATATCGCTGCCGAAAATCGGTACCTCAAATGCAAACTGAAACTCGATTTTTTTAGCGCGTTCTGATATACTTAGGACTAAGACTCGACATTAAGCTGCGTTTATTGGAACTTTCTGCGGAATTGAAATGGAGTTTTGTTGTTAATATGTTAAAGAATAAGTCACCCGGATTTGTGAGTCAGGCGTGAGAAATTGTCCTCAATGCTTAAGATCGATGTCTTTGATCCACAGGCTCACTTCGAACGCTTTTAAGCGTGAGTCAACTAGGGGGTCAGGGGGCATGCTCCCCCAGAAAATTTTTAAATTAAAGTCCTCTCAAAAGGCTAGAAATGCATCTAAAACTAACATGGTGCGGTGAAACTTATACTTTCAACAACAAAGCGGTGTGTTAAAACAAGAATTTAATTACCTTTTCGTTTAACTAATAACACTGATACTTAATAAGGTATCCACAAAGCTCAACTCAACATACAATTGCCCTCAAGGCATTGTACTGTTGAAAAGTGGGAGGGGGGAGGGGGGGGGGGGGTCCAGCCCCTCCCCCTGCGCGGTGACTGAACAGGCTATCTATGAAAACCCTATACAAAAAAGTCACACACATCTGGGACTACCTTGAGCTCACGGTTTTTAGTACACCCTTTGTATTGTGTCTGCACAATGGAGTGCTGCAATATTTTAAACACTAAATTGGAATTGAAGATTTCAATAAATTTAAATATCATATTCTCAATAATTTAGATTATTTTGAACTTCTTTAGTGAGGCTTAGTGCAAGGAAATTAAACATCTTTTCTAAATCGTCTGCATCCATGGAAAGGCTTGTTTCTCAATGCAGCAAGACAGGTTTCAAGGACCTACTTAGCCCCATGTTTGGCCAGTTCAGCAGCTTTGACAATGGGCTGTAATTGTGGAGATGAAACATCTACAACAAAAATTAAAACCAGTTTAGTTAAAACAAAATGCCAAATTGATCATGAATTGTCATAATTTCTGTTCCACCTGCCGAGGTGACAATTGTTCGTGATGGATACATACAGCAACAAGGCAAGGTTCCCCTCCTTTGTGTTTTTGCCTGCCTTTTGGGTATGGACTCATTACATTTGGGTACAATGTAATGCACATAATTTTGCGCTGTGAAAAAAATGTGTCATTCAGCATCATTTTGCAAGCAGGAGAGCAACTTTAAGCATTACGGTACTTTGGGTTTTATTGAAAGGTTATGCTTTTTTAAATACAAGTATTTGCCCTTGAGTCATGTATGTTATGCATACAAATTGTTGCTGTCATGGCAACTACATAGATAAATAGGGTCCACACTAAAAAACACCAAAATGTGGAGGACATATTGCAGTTAGCCAGCTCGCGAGTCTTGCTTGCTTGACAAGCTCAGTACAGACTGAGCCAGAAATCATCCTGCCTCATTTTGTGTTACCTACAGTGTACCATACAACGCCTTTGTTGCTGTCTCTCAGTCACATTAGGGGAACAGGATTGACACAGTGGTAAGAGCACTCGCCTTCCACCAGTGTTTCCCGGGTTCGATTCCTGGACTTGGCATCATATGTGGGCTGAGTTTGCTGGCTTTCTACTCTGCTCTGAGAGATGTTCCTCCAGGTACTCCAGTTTTCCCCTCTCCTCAAAAACCAACATTTGATTTAATTTGAGTTGATGTGATTTGTAATTAGATTGCTGGAAACCAGTTGATACCAGGTGATTGTATTGGCAGCTGATTGGTCTTTCCAGGGTAAATAAAGTTTATTATTATTATTATTATTATTATTATTTTATTATTATTATTATTATTATTATTATTATTATTATTATCATCACAGCAGTTTAAAACTCCTGAATGCCAGGTCCTAATCGCAAATACTAGGTGTCTAAACATAGCCAGTATTATATCAAAATTTACAAATTTACATTAGATAGGAATAAAATTGCATAAAATAAAATTAATAAATAAATTCTAATATTATATAAAATTTACAAATTTGCATTTAATGGGAATAAAATTGCATAAAATAAGATTAATGAAATAAATCATCTGTCTAATAATATCTGCTAAGTGCTAGTTGTGTACTGGTATTATTATTATTATTATTATTATTATCATTATTATTATTTATACAATCATGTACAAATTAATGTTCTATTTATCATACCGATGAAACCCAAAAATAAAAACACACCAATGTATACTTACATGAATCACAGTCATAGCACCACACGCTCGTATCACTGAAGCTTAGCACCAACATGTGGTTACTTTGAGCATTGTGGTCCACCATGTGACTTTTGACATAGCGGCTGCACATCACTACTGAGCAGATCAAGCACAGCCAGTTCTCACCAACATTGGCACAAGATTCACAAGGCTTGGACATGTCAACATGAAGAGACGATACATCTAACAAAGACTGGTAAAAAAGAGATAAATTTCTCAAAAATGAATACTCGTGCTACTTAAATGTAGATCTTGCTAAATATTTGAATGCTTAATCCCTGCAAACTGTTAACCTGTATTTCCTCAAATAAGCACCTGGGTGTTTGGTTTTTTTTTTTTTGGGGGGGGGGGGGGCAAAAAAACGAACTGCAACTCTATTTTGGCAAGCACAAGGAGATAGAAATGACTGGAAGGGACTTACAGAAAAATAGACTGTTCTTTTACATGTACTGATGCAGGTGTAGTTGAAGCTTAAAAGATTACAAATAAAGTAACAATGGTAACAGGTTTTTCTTGTATCCCCACTATTTAAGAAAGAATAGTGGATAACTTAAATAGTTTACCTACTTGAAGCTTTCACATTATTTAGCACATAATTTAGCCTTGTTTAAACATAATTTAAGAAGTCAGAGTTTTTAGGTTAGTTTTCACTTTATCTTAGTGTGTATTTGTCATCCTTTTGTTGTTGCTGTTGCTCAGTTGCTGTTGCTTTTTTTTTTTAATGATAATAAATACAACATCACGGTCTTACTCGGAAAAGAATAATTCTAAGTTCCCAATGGGAAATTCAAACCCATGACCTTCCAGAATACCTGTTATTTATTTATTTATTTATTCATTTATTTATTTACTTTTTTTATCATATAAGTAACATATCAGTAATATTATGATTTTTCCCTTCTGCAAACCTGTGATTGCCTAGCATGGGGCTTTTGACTCTTTTGCAGGCTACCTTTGGCTCCTAATATTTTTGTTCTTTTCATGTTATCATTTTTTCCCTGTATGTTGACCATAAGCTGTTATGTGTTTCTCAATGTTTGCATTAATTGTAATAAATAAAAATAAAGAAATCTCTCTTTCTCCCTCCAATTCCCAATCCACAACCCAGCTACAGAAAATAGTGAATTAAGGTTTAAAAAAAATTGAATTTAAGCACTGGTGCATCTAGTGCAGCTTTCATGTTAAACTGATAAGGGAAACAAATTTCTTTCTTGCTGGCCTACAACAGCCTATAGCTTCATCATGCAGCAGCTCAAATTCCCCCTCCCTACCCCCCCCCCCCCCCCTACGCCACCCCCCTATGCCACCACCTACAACCACACCTCAAGGGTAACCAATTTAGATTACAAGACAACAAAACGTCGGATCAATTAGTGAAGGATCAGAAACAAAGTTCGAGAAAAGTATCATTTCTAATGATTTGTGGTTTCTGAGTGAGTTCAGAGTGTAATTTTAAATTTTTTTGTTTTCGAATTCAAGGACGTCCCTGAGAAGTATTTTGAAACGACCTGTACTCACCGAAACATAGCTCTTCTAAAGGAAGAAAAATTAAACATGAAGCCTATATTTCGAAACAATGCATGAAAACCAAATACGAACAAGTAAGATAGCTATTCGAGCGCATGGATCAGGTATCTAACCAACCTATACCTACATCTTTGATTCGAAGTTGGGTTGCTAATCTGTCAAAACAGTAACGCTTATTAAGTATTTTTACGCTATCGAAGAAGGCGAACTGTAACAGTTTTTACGCTTACTTGAACATGTGGGCAGTCTGACTTCGGTTCAATGGCAAAACCTGTATATTCTGAGCCACCTGAAGCCATTTCTTCGCCTTTATGTAAGAGCGAAATGCGAAGACTATAACATCCGGCCGTTCACACCCTGAGATCCACAAACAAGATGTTTTGGCAAGGTTGCTAAGGCGGCCAAGGGCCAGAAAATCGAAACCGAACGGGAGAAAAAGAAAAAGAAAATGTCATGAAAAGAAGAAAATAAAAGAAACATCATAAGAATCAAATAAAGTAACACAAAACAAAACAAAGTCAAAAACGAGGAAATTAAAACCTTTTAAACGGAAATGAGACACTTAGCCCAAGTGGACATAGAGTGAATCTTACCATGTTGTTCACCGCTGATCGCACTTACGCGGGCTGATCTTGTTTCGAGCGCGCGCTTTCTTTGTTGGATCGAATTTGTTTGGGGGCTTGTTCAAGAACAGTCGCCAAAAGAAATGAAGATTTTAACCTGGAATATCAACGGCATTCGTGCTGCCAGACGAGGTAAATCTCTGAAGAATATTTTGGATTCTCTTGAAGCGGATGTCATTTGTTTGCAAGAGACGAAAGTCACTCGTGAGTACATTTCAGTGTCCTCCCGATAATTAACAATTATTCAGTGAAGTGGAGGTAAATATCCACCACTTTCACCTCCACTTCGGTGAATAATTGTTAAATATTTAAGGCATTGGTATATAACTTAATGTCGTACAGCATATAATGTCGTACGATCAAAGGAATTTGTCGATCCTGCTGATATTGAAGCAAAAGTTGGCTACAAATGAAGATCGCAGATGAAAACACAGTGTAATATAAGCTTAACGATTCCATGTGACAAGCTTTTATTTTCCTTGTAGGCAGGAAGTAAAAATAAAAACAAAATCTTACCTGTAGGCGTTGTCTGGCCAAGGTCTCCTTCAGCAGATATACCTTCCGAAGTTTGTATCGCCAGGGCGTTGTTATTTTCGTCTCCTAAAAAGAAGTTAATTTGCAAATGAAAAAACAAAAGTCCACTGTTATTCAGTATTCTCCAATTGTAAGGTCCACGCAGCATAAAGGGTGGGAACAACTGTCAAAAAGGTGGAATTGGATTTTCACAACAATACCTGATAAGCCCGCCATTTCTGCCTTGAGGGGATAGAATAGCCTGCATTCTTGAGCACAGTGGAGATGTGTACTTCATTTAAAAGAACTGGAAATGACTTGTTTCTTTCGAAAAAGTCCCCCAGTTTTCCCCCAGTGGAAGGCATTTGGAAACAAAACCTCCCTCATTTCTCCCACCTTCAAGGGAAAAATGTCTGTTCAAATCTCCCTGTAAATCCCCATAAAAAGTGTAATTTGCCCAGGGTCCCACCCCCAGGGGATGGCCGATCACAGGTGCATAACGTAATTGTCATTTAGAGGTTTGTTATGGCTGAGAAGAATTGCTCTACTTATCAGAACACTACATGATGATTTGATTTAAGACACCACCTACCATGGCCATTTTGGGCTATTTCCGCTGTCCAGTAATGATTTCCATACAGTGAGCCTTTTGATGTAATGTCGGACAGTAACCTAATCTTTTAACATATGGGCACTTCTGGGTGCGTCATCAGCAGAGGTGACATTTCGGTTTTTTTTGGAAAAATAAGGCATTTGTTTGTTTGTTTCTATTTTTCTTTCCTTTTCATCACCCTTAATTTGTTCATCAGAAAATGTAGGGGAATTGATAATTAATTTATTTTTTGGCAAAACCCATAAGTGACATTTTTCATATACTGTACGACATCAAAATATGGCTGTACGACATTATATCGCACGGCTGTAAAAGTTTGAAATCGTATCCATGGTGTGAGAAATAATTGCTCAAAACTCTGATCATTAAACTCAATTAAAGAGGAAAACATTGAACATCATCACAAGACAGAGAAACCACAAATTTTGTGAAGAGCTGACCTCACGAAGAATGGTAAAGGTACAGTATATGACATTATATACCAATACCTTAAGCTTAAGCTTAAGTTTAATTAAGCTTAATTAAAATGCTGGGACATTTTGGCTGATCCTTGAATTAATTAGCAAAGACAGGAGCCCATGAATAGGAGCTTCACTCTCCCATACAAGCCCTTTGAGTCAACCTTTGCGCGTATCTTTTCTATTTTTAGAATGCTGCGGGTTTCTAAATTCGCACGCACTGTTTAGAACGCCCAAGAGAAGGATCGGGACAACGCGGACGCCACCTTTGGCCACAATTTTTTTGCTGATGCTTGTATGCGGAATGTATTGGAAACAGATTTTCCCAGTAAATTGGAGCCTCCTGCAGAAAAAGCCATTCTAAAAATAGAAATATACGCGCAAACGTTGACTCAAGGAAACAGTGCATATGGAGGCTCCTATTCATGGGCTCCTGGCAAAGATTAGAAATCTTAGAGGCTCTCTAGTTGTTTCCCTTGTTGTCCCTTTTACCTTTTGCTTGTAAACAGACCAGTTAAATCGATTCTGTACAAGTCCAGCACTAAACATATCATATAATATGCTCAATTGCCTAATGGAGGGCGGGGTGGTGGGGAGGGGGTGTTGAATTACTACAGGTAACAATAATTATTATTGTGTTGAAGGTCTTTATAGGCTGTCTGGTTTGTCACTGGGTGAAAGTTCAAAAGATCACAGAGATCTGATCAAGCCTGCTTGGTTTTTCTCTGGTACTGCATGGACTAGAGTGAAGGAGGAAGTGGGGGTGACTTGTGGGGGGGGGGGGGGGGGGTGTTTGCAAGTTTTCAATTCTCAACTACATGATGTAATAATATAAAAATAAAACCTTTTGTTTACTCATGGAATCCAAATCACAATAGAGCTCTTCTTCAGACCCATGCTTTACAAAATAAACTAACTCAAATAACATATTAAAGCTACATGTACCTATGTATAACATGATCTATACCTGTATTACAATGTACAGAATGTATTGAAAAGTTATGAATAATATTACTTAAGAGGTTTTGCAGAGAAAAGAGACTACTTGCTGCCTGCTTAAAAGCTTGTGGTGACAGATTGTTCCATGAACGGATCCCCTACAGGCAAAACTCTTTGAGGGCTTGTGAAATTTGGTCTTGGTATTAATAAATAATGATCAGAGCCAGAACTGGCTGGCCACAGCTACATGTAGTCAAATTTTTTAGATGTTTGTCAATGCTGAATCTATTATCAGTGTTACCCATTGCATAATTATGTCCATTATTGACCATCCATTGCCTGATTGGCTTACTGTCTGGCAGTTATTCGGATTAAACTTTAACATTAAAAATGTCAAAATTGCAATTATATCAATTAGTGCAAATGTCCAGAAGGACTCATTCGGGAGTGAAATTAAATGTACCATTTTTGAATGAAATTAGAAGAACTGGCAAATATCAATACTCCCAGCTATTCACTAAATGCCCGGTGAGTCTGATCTGTGATTTTATGACAAATGGAAAGTTTCCCTAAATATAAAGTTACCCTTGGTGGAAAAGACTAGCATGAGGGACCTGACAAGGAGCAATCCACTGGCCCTCCAGGTTGGTGTGTCTGGAAAACCCGAACAGTGAATAGTCACGAATAGCAAACAGTGAACAGCGAATAGTACAAATTGAGCCATGATTGACCTGTTCAAAAAAATTGTTTGCCAGCCAATTGGGTTTAAGGAAATTTGAAAAACACTTCCAGTAATTCTTGGAATCCAGATCAACTATCTCAGCGCTACTTTGCAGATATACTATAAACAAGGGTTAGTTTTGGTCTGCTACGCAGGCTAGATCTTGGCAAGCACGTCTGCCTGCATGAACACAACCTGGTACAAAGTGATGGTCGGTATCCTACTGCTCCATGTGGTCAAATTCAAATGAATCCAGATAAAATTAATACTGAAACTAAAGTGGGGACTATTGATGACTATTCTTCACTATTCTTGACTATTCATAATATTCACTATTCACTGTTTGCTGTTCACTATTCGTGACTATTCGCTATTCACTATTCACTATTCTAGTTTTCCAGAGACCCAGAGAGGTTGTGAGTTGGGCACCAGGTTGAGAACTGAGGAACAATGGGAGAGCTTCTTAGAGTTACCTGATGCTCATTAACAAATCAAATGTGGTTTAGCGTTGTCTATACTCTTATCGACAACGATATTCGTCATCACAGGGGTCAAAATGTTGTGGACTCACGAGGTGCAGCCGAGTGAGTCCACAGCAAATTTTGACCACTGTGATGACGAATATCGTTGTCGATAAGAGTATAGACAACGCTAAACTACATTCGATTTGTTTTTTACCACAATATCAGCGTCAAAGAAAATGCTAATATCAGAACGCGAGCTGAAAACAGGCATTGCGCGACATGTTGACGCGAGCAGCATTGTCTAGACTCTTATCGACAACAGCAAATTAGCCAATAAGATTGCGAGATTACTAGCAATTGTGGTAAAAACAGGCTTGTATCAATGGCAATGGTGATGACTGCAAGAGACCAAGACCCAACTAGGTTTAGGAATGTTTGAATCACATAGTTCATTAGTTCTCTTAATATTGGACAGCACAATATAGGTGCCAGCATGGGAGCCTAAACAACACATAGTGGTGAACTCAGTTCAGTTCAGTTCTATATGTAACCAATTGATCAAAATAAACAAATAAATATAATAATAGTAAGCTGGCAAGGGAGCCGAGAAAAAACTGAGAGGCTTAAAAACCTGGCTCCCTGGTCACAAAGGAAACAATAAGAATAAATTATGTGGAGTGGTAAAAACTGTGGAGACAGAGCTCTGTTCAAGACCCTGAACCAGTCAGCTAGAGCACTATTGAGGAGCTGTGTTTACCCTCAGACAGACAATGGCAGATGCCTTTGCTGCTGCCCTACATATAACTGCTGGTCAGCATAATGAGCGATAATCAATGAATTCAATGATTCGGGGGCTGGGCAGTTAATTGTCAACAAAAGTTTTATCTTTTTTCTAAGGATTTATGTTTTTGTTTTCTAGGTGACATGTTAGATGAAGTCACTGCTATTGTAGATGGATACAATGCATATTTCAGCTTCTCAAAAGTAAAGACAGGATATTCTGGTGAGGTGAAGCTCTGTGAATTTTTCGTGTATTTCACCAATGTTACTGGAAAATTTAGCCAAAAAAAAAAAACAAACAAAAAACAAACAAACAAAGCAATGTTCTAGAGCTTGATTCAATTTAAAAGCAATATATTAGCAAATTAAAGACTTTTTTTACTGGTACCCAGAACAAGTGTAACCCTCTGAACCTTAATTGCACTTGACTATTTCTCAGATTCTCCTTTGACTGTTCTTATTCTCCTAGATTGCCATGGGCTTTTCAAGACTCGTATGCTTTGATCAAACTGCTGCCATCTTCATTGTAATGGGGAGCACAGCTTCAGAAAAGGGCCCTGGTTAGGGGTCCCCTCGGTAGTTTGAACACTTTACCCTGGTTATGCTCATGGTTACAACTAAGATGGCAGAATTTCAATCAAAGTATACAATTCTCAGCAATCCCACCGGAAAATAGGGGACTGTGAACAGTGTTTTTTCTCCTTACAATATCAGTTGTTGTTCAAGCATATAGGTGATGAGAATGTAGAAATTGATCACCAAAGATGCTTATACAGATTCTCCCAACTTGCACCATACAAGCCATGGGAGGACAGTGAGGAGGATATAAGGGCTTAATGGGTTAATCCAGTTCATACATGTACTGCACTGGCAGCACTAGCAGTGTAACTCTTTCTGCTCTTATTAAAATTTTGATAATTACATGTAAGAATGTATCAAAAGTGCAGAGTTTTGTGGCATATTAAGTCTAAGTATTTTGTGATGTAGGTGTTGCCACATTCTGTCGCGATGCGGTGACCCCTGTTGCCGCTGAAGAGGGTCTTTCCTCCATGCTTACCCAGCAGCCTTCTATAGGTTGCTATGGCAACAGCAGTGATTTCTCCATTGAAGAGCTGGAAGCACTAGATGCAGAGGGCCGAGCTGTACTAACAGAACACAGACTCCTTAATGGCAAAAGCGTTGTTGTAATAAATGTTTACTGTCCAAGAGCTGATATGGAAAACAAAGACAGAGTGAGCTTCAAACTCGACTTTTATAAATTGCTGCAGGAAAGAACTGAGGCACTTCTTAGCAAAGGAAGGTATGTGTACAAAGTACATGTTGTTCCCTTAGTTCACTTCCTTTGACTAATCTGCAGGTTCAAATACAGTAAATTGCAAACAGACAATTTTTATATAATTCTGTTGATGCGACATGGATTCCTTTCTTAATGGAGTGAGCTTACAAAGGCAGTAGTGATATCACTTGTACCCAGTTTACACTGTGACGACTTTCGTAACTGAAAGAAAACGAACAAATGAACGAATGAACGAATGGATATGTAAATAAATAACTTACTTTAAGAACAATAAATCAACAACAGAAACAGGCATAAAATATGTGCCATTCATGGTTTGAAAGAGATTCTTGCACTTGTACTCTAGTCAACAAAGGCAATTGAGAGTTACCCAAACTCAGGGCTTTCATAACCCCTGCCTGAGTGAAGATTATTACTGACCTACACTACTGTTGTATCCACACTAATGTCATTGGGTTGTCACCTGTGATATCAGGAGCAGGTGAAACATGACTCCCCTAACAGTGACTGCATATAATAGGTTCAAGTAATGTTTAATAAATGAGCAGGAGAGTTTTATCAAGTTTAAAACATGAGGCGCAGCCGAATGTTTTAGGACTTGATAAAACACAAATTGCGAATTTGAATTGAATGGTTCAAAAGCTCTACTGTACATCTGTCCATTCTTGCACTAATATTTTAGATTTTGGGTTATTTTGGCCACGAAAATCGCCTGTAAAATTTAGCCGTGTCTTTATCAGATATAAAGACACATTAAAAATTAATATCTTTTGTATTTCCACCATGAATTATTAATGAGGTTTTGAAAGAATAATAAATACCAGCACTTTGTTGTTATCTTCAGAAAATAATTTTAAAAGTGTTTATGTAAAACTATCATAAATGACTTTCTGGTTTTTTTTTTTTTTGCTCAAGAATAGCTGATTTCTCTCATACAGGCTTGTTTTTGTGTGGTAAACATTGCCCTGTTTTTCATTTTTCGCTGTTTCGTGCTTAGTTTTTGACAAAACGCTGGCCAAAAACATGTTCACCCAAAATCGTCACTTACAAAAGTTTTGCATAAATCCCTTCAATTGGCTGTTAACTGTGGTACAACTGTACATGACAAAACATGACCAACTTAGTTTATTTTGTGGCTTATCTTGCAGACACGTCATAGTTCTTGGTGATATAAACACAGCTCATAGGATGATTGATCACTGTGAACCAGATGACGAGGTAACATCACTGATTTAAAACTTAATTTTTTTCCAAAGCTCGATCACGAATAACTTGCGACCCTTCAAGAGATTTCGGGAAAAGGGTGCACGCAAGGGTGTGCTGGAAGTACGCTTTAAATGCTATGCCGTGAGTCACATGACACGCTAGCTTTTAAGCAGTGTAGCAAATACCACGCTTAATTGAAATTCTGCCTTTGCTTTTCACTGGGTAAACTGGCTGGAAACCATGCCGCGTGACCGATCGCACAAAGAAGTGTGCTGAGTTCACAGAAACAAAGAAAGCATGCAAAATGGCATTGGAGTAAAATAGCACAATAGCGAGAAAAATAGCACGTTAGCCTTGTAGAATAATTTAAAGTTGATCGTCTACGAATTTATTTTTATTATTATTACATCTCTCACTTAGTACGCGCGCTGTGATTGGTCAATTTTGCGGGCCGTATTCTACAGTACGGCCCGCTTGACTACAACTAGTTCTCTTTCCCGTGCGCCGGATGAACCTCAGAGATATAATAAATATCTTACTGACCTCGTTTTCTCGGTCCGTACTGTTACTACTGTAGTTACGGATCCTCCTTTTTTTCAGATTAGTTTATCGAGGGTTTTCACATGATGTCATTAAAAATTGAAATTCAACAGTAAACAGACTTTTGCATTTTTATCTTCATCACGAAAAAAACATTTTAGAAATGTATCTGCTTGCATGTTTTCAGCTCGGTAGCTTGCTTTGTTTTGAAAATAGAGGAGTTTGAATTTTAGAGTTTTTCACAGTGCGTGACATAAAGATGTCTGCTCACAAGCATGTCACTTACATGAAAACATCGGTTTACCGTGTGTTTTTGAGGTTTGAAAAGCCAAAATGGCGAGAGAAGCGTCTATGTGAATGTTGGAAAGCTCAACAAAGCCTTTGAGATAGCTAAAGTAAGATACATACGTTTCAACTCGTTTCCGGACGCCATTTTGGCGTCCCAAGATGGCGTTTCCATACAAAACACTATAATTTTGAGTGGTACATTTTGCTGAATAACTCGAGTACGGAATATCGCACGGCCCTGAGACTTTAACATGTTGTTTATCTATTACTCTTCTATAATATAATATTTTCTTGACTTTACCTTTTGAATGGTTGATGATTTTATATTTTTACTTGCGTGACTGAAAAAGCTCAATAGCCGGCGCGCTATGCGCTTGGGCCATAACTCAACGGGAAAAAACTCGGTCCGTAACTTACAGTACGGACCTCGAACTCGGCTAGTAAGAGCTGTGTAGGTAAAGTGCATGGACTTTGGTGTACTGAGAAAATCCCCGTTAGTGTTCTTTTTGTAAAGAATACATGTTAGGTGTGTACCTTAAGAGACCAAGAGGAAAATCCCATTTCTAGGGGCCTCAGTAACCTCAGTGCTGTAATTCACAAGAAAACTGAAGCACGTTTTGTCGTTTTGGCTCGCCGTTAAAAGCCTCCGGAAATAGTACACGTGTATAGTAATAATTGTAGTATTAGTATTGATACTGGTATCTGGTAATAAGGCCACCAATGGGTTATAAGCGAAGAGTTTAGCCGTATTATAAACGGGGGCCCGTATTGGCATATGTAATAGCGGAGCTCCGGCCGCCCTTCGGGCCGCCATGCGGAGCATCATACCTATAGAAACCCGTCAACTGCTTTTCTCATGGTAAAAATGGCTAGCGGTATTGCTCGTGGGCGCGCACGACGACGACGGTGGGGTTGCCCAATAATTAATAATATCTTAATAATAATCATAATAATCCAACATGGCGGCCATACTCCACCTGCCAATTGACACCTGTCAAAACAAGGTATCCGCTGACCAGTGTCACTTGACCATATTGCGGGCTCAAGTTAAGATCTCATCGAGGTCAGCTGTTTTTTTGAAGCTGACCGCTGACTAGGTACTTGCTTTCGATTTGATCGCAGGCTCACCAGGTGTGGAACACCCAAACCAAATCGAGGCTTAATTTTTCGCGCGCTTTCTGCGGCTCGTAATTTCACTTTCAGTTGGTTTCTTCACTTTGAGCAAAACAACTTCATCTTCTTCGATCGAAGTTTGTCTTTGAATTCGCGTAAAAAAGCAGAAAAATCAAGAACTTGTCAAAAGATACTCCGGAAGGTGAATTTTCAATTGATGAAAGGAAGAGCGAAAGATTTTTCTCAGGAAAAGCTTCACACTTGGATAGATTGTGCAGTTGAAAACAGTATAATTCAACGCTTCAAGGGATTTCACTTTACCGCGGCATCTTGCATCTTACCAAGAAAGGTGATTTGACAGTTCACCGGTATTAATGAGAGGAACGAGTAGCTCAAACTCTGTGGAAGAAGCTCTTTCTTTGGACAAACCGTTTGCTATTTTTGCGGATGGTTGTTTTTGCTTTACTGAAGCTTACGTATTTTCAAGTGGTAGAAACCTCTACAACACAGGACAGTGAGGTAAATTAAATAAATTGAAGCTTAACACTTGGTTTAATCGTTGTTACTTTTGTTCAGGAATGAAACTTGTATTTTTCTCTCGAATGGATATAAATAACAATCATCTGTACTCGTTTTGGACGCGAAGAAGTAGTTGAATTGTTTGTTTGTTTTGTTACGTTGTTTTCTTTGTAAGCGAACGAGAGTGTTTTTACGACCTTGGTGCGTCAACAGCGTTAAGAAACTTTTGGCCTTATCTTATTAACACGTAATCGCAATGAGTACTCGTAAAATTAAGGATTAAAGGCGGAAACTGAAGCTCGAGTAAAAAAACCGATCAAATGCAAGTGCAAGTCACAAAATCTGACATAAAGTTGTCAAAATGCTGTTAAAAATGTCAAAAACCAGCGCGCTTCACTCGTCATTCTCACTTCACTTCACTTCACTTCACTTTATTTCGATTATTACTGACAATTATACAATTTAGAAAAAAAAAATACACAACCCGCATGTAGCAAAGCTAATCGAGGCGGGTTGTGTAGCTTACTATCAAATTTAGCAAAATAAATTATTAGTAATTCAAGTTCAATAGATACATAAATAAATAAAAATAAAATAAAATAAATAAATAAATAGGCAAATATCTAATAAATAAATACATAGGTATACACATACATTCACAGGTAGCTATCATTTACTCGAGACGAGCAAGAACCTTTAAGACAACATAGAACATAAGGAAGTAATAATAATAGCTAGTTTGGTTAATTAGAAATTTTTAAGATTAACGTCGGGACATCAACATAATCATCACGAAGCACCGCAAGTAAGTATTGGTGAATTTTGTTTTTGAAAGGTTTTTTCCTATGCTTACGCAGGTCAGGCTTCAGGCAATTCCATAACTTAGCTCCGAAAATGGAAAACGAATTAAGTCGAATACTCATTCTTGATTTATTAACATATAAGTTACCAGCATCAGAAAATCTAGTATTATATGTATCAACGTCGGATGAATAGGTAAAAAGATCACAGATATTCTGAGGCGCAGAGTTGGTTGATATGTCGTGCATAAGAGAGCATACTCTTTCAAAATAAAGCATATTGAGGGGTTAGACATTAGCAGAGACAAATAAAGGAATAGCATGAGATCTATTACCAGCAAAGAATATTAGCCGAAGAGCTCGTTTTTGTAAAATAAAGATCTTCCTCAAATAAACCTGTGCAGCTTGGCCCCAGGCAGCAATTCCGTAGTATGTATATGGGAAAATCAGAGAACGGTAAATTTGGATTAAAGTATTTAAAGGAACAGAGTGCCTTCATCGTGAAATAACTCCAACAATTCTGCTAATTTTAGAGGCAATATAGTCGATATGATATTTCCAGGTTAAGTTTTGTTGATAAGCAGTCCCAGAAACTTTACATAATCTTTGCATTCAAGAAAAGTATCACTATTTGAGGCATTATCGTATATCCTTATATTAATGTGATAGCTAATCTTCTTTTGTGTTGGTCTAAAGATAACAAAATTAGACTTTTTTTACATTTATGGTCAACTTATTAGCATTTAACCAGTCACAGACTTTCTGCAATTCTTTGTTCATTACACTTTCTAGTGACTTCAGATCCCTGTCAGCATACAGCAGGTTTGTATCATCAGTCATTTGAAAAATGTTGTAGAGATCTTCGTCAAAAGCGGCCTGTAGACAACAATTAAGTTTCGCCGTCTATGAACGTGTCGTTTTAACTTGTTTGAACCGGTAAGAATCAGCGTTTGGATGTTAAAAACAGCGAAATGGGTTGACTGGCTGGCTGGTCTGCAAGAGAAATGCTTGTGTGGTTTGGCAAGCGCTTTCTTCGTTAACTTGGTGATGTTTTGCCACTGAAAATCATTAATTGAAGGTTCTTCGGAAGACATGGGAAGTAACAGTAAAACTATCAAAGCACTTTTAATTAGTGTCTTGTGTCAGCCAAGGAAAGATTTTGTGGGAAATGGCGCTATTATTCAGCTCTGTCGCGTTCCCAGTGATTGCTGCTTCAGTGATTCCTGTTGACTGTTCAAAACGATCAGGTGCGGACCTCTTTTTTGTCTTTCGTTTCGTTTGTTGTTGACTGTTGTTTCTGAACCACGGTGAACTCCTGTTGACTGCTGTAATTAAACGATCAGTTTGTACCCTTTATTTTATTTTCTAGGGGCATTAATATGTCAAAATAAATACCGATTTTTCTAGTTTAATCAGTACAAGCTATGTTTATTACTACCTAGTCTTGTTTAATTTCTCCACCTTCTCCTTCTTCGAGCAAACACTCGCATCGTACTTTGTTCGCTTGTAGTGTTTTTTTGATCCGTTTTGGATTCCTTTACGCTTTTTTGCATACGTTTGCTATCGAAAACTCTTCGTTTTCCCTGCTGCTGCTCAATTGTTTTGGACACAAATTAAACTGGACCAAATAAAGCCATGCGAAGTTGCTCGGTGAGAGTGTGCAGCTCCGATTCTTGGCTTTGCCTGGCTAAATATATCTACGGCCTTCAGCTTTTCTTTTCGTAATCGCTACATTACAGACTAGAATGGTATTCCTTCGAACATCATGCATGCACCTTCTTTAAACAGTTTTAAGTCCTATCTATTGCATTATTTGTGTCAATTTTAAATGACATGTAGCTTGTGAGTGACAAGTATGTAATTTAATTAGGTTAGCTTTGGATTGTATTTCAATTTTACTTCTTAATTTTTAGTGTCAACCTCAAATCAGGGGTGAGTTGTAAGAGACAAGTATACGATTTGATTTGATTAGATTAGCTTTGGGCCACGTTTAAATTTCACCTCTTAGTTTTTAGAATGTGTAATATTAGATAATATTCTTTGTATGGGAATTAAGTCTCTCCCAATTATTCTCCAGTCATGCACTTTTTTTTGTTTTGTATCAACTTAGTTGTATTCACATGACAAAGTTTTATTAAACTTAAAACTTAAAATTAAACTTAAAGTGAGCTCTCTCTCATCAATGTACACATCCTTTGAACATCCTTCTCCTGCATATAGTCTTTCAATTAATTTTATTCATAGTTGGTCACACCAATCTTGTGGTATGTTTGGATGACATTTGGCACTAATGTTTAATGGGATTTTTGATGTTTGATGAAGTATGTTGTGCAATTTCAAATGTACATGGAGAAATGTGAGATTAGTCATTACCTTCCATGCAAAATAGAAAATCAAGTTAAGATGGTTATCACAGATTTGCAGCACTTTTTCTTTGATGAATCATTACCTTAAATCCTCATACTACATTGTTAATTACCATGATAGTGGTATCAACCAAATGCCCAATATTCTATTATCAAGTTGAATTGCTTGGTCTTGCACTTGGCTGGCCAGAAGAGCAGCTGGATTTCTTTTTGAAAACACTGTAGGTGCATTGATTGATGAGTTTAATGTTAGCAAGCAGTTTTTTTGTGATAGTAAGGTCAAGACGTAACTGATCAAAAGAAATATCTTGGGCTTAATTCATATCATCTAAATATTTTTATTGATTTCTATGTATCTTTCTATCATAATTATTTTGAAGCATACATTTTTTTCCAGAGGTTACACAATTTCTGATTTCCGGCTGTCTCATGGTAGGCTGTGGATAATTGAAATTGCATTCATTATGAAGTGATGATCTGAATCACTATATATCTGATGTGATACTGATTCCAAGGAGCAATCACCAGGCTTCTCCACCAATTTCTAGTGGCTCTAAACCATAACTAAGACAAAGTAGTACAGTTGAACGGGGAAACAGACCTGTCCTTAGGTATTGTTCTAAGTTGTTAAGAAATGTTTTGTTTTAAAAATCTGTAGATGTAAACTAGTGTTGCAGGTTCTTTTTAAAGAATATTAAAAAGATTATTTTAAAAGTAATCTACCTCAATATTTTTATTTTGCTTTTTAAACATCTCCAAACTCAATTTGCAAAGGAATTTTTATTACCTTACTCAATAGAACGCTTGTTTTTAGGAGGGGTGGGGTTCCAAATCCGTAAAAGGGGATTCATATATGCTAGCAGTTCTGGACTAGGGGGTCCAACTCTGATCCACAAGCAGATCTGGACTGGAGGGTGCAAATCAGTGTGGGAGGGGGGGGGGGGGGGAGTCCAAATTCACTGTGCTTCTGGCTCAGATCACCTTTCCATACTATTTTTTACAGCAGTGGGTCTGTAGCTTGCGAGAGGTCAGATGGGTGATATGACAAGCAGACTATATGTAAATGCCGGTAGAAAAAGAATGCTTTTGGAGCTCCGCTTTTAGGCTTGGCTAAATATATATAAAATAATTAGATGAAAAAAATTCCAAGCACAGCAAAATTGGACGAGGTCCCAGGCCGAGTCCAATTTCGCTGTCAGAGGAATACAGCTATTGGGTTCAGGCAGGGTATGTTCAAGGACAGGCGCTGTCCATTACAATTAATAACTGTCAAATAAATCATTAATTGGACGTTCAAACACACCAAACATGTTGGGCCCAACAATGTTACAAGCGTTGGCACGGAACGTTAAGGATGTGCGATTGCCATTAAAATTATGAACCCGGTTGTTCAAAGAGTAGATAACTTTATCCCTCGGATAGTACGCTATCCAGCGGGTAAAATGAACTGCAACTTATACACATTTATCCGCTGGATAGTGCCAAAATCGCTGGATCTTTGAACAACCGGGGCGTGGTTTACAAATTACTAAAATGTTATTTTTGGGAATGAATATATGAAAACCATATATTTGAACTGCGAATTAAAGAATGAATATGTGAATGATCATCATAGTCATGAACACCACTATCGTTGTCTGAAGCAGTAGTGAAAATACCGGTGTCGCAGAGGTCGTGGGTTCAAACCTCGCACAAGTCTAATTTTGTTTTGTTTTGTTTTGTTTTTCAAGATTTATTTTCACTACTGCTTAAGTAGTGTTCATATAACTGCCGTGATCATTCACACAGAGCGTTGCTTCGCTCTGTGATTGGCCAGCAAAAATCGCGCCCCTTTCTCAACCAGTGAGAAGCAAAACCAAAACCAATCGTGACTTGCAAACGCGTATTTTCCCGCGCTTTGTGGCAGCTACATGTAATTGCTTCGTATTCTGATTGGCTCATTGTACTGCTTACTTCTGTTGTGATTGGTCAGAGCAATTGCTTTGGTTCTGGCCTTACGACACTCAATTGAAAAACGCTCTATTCAATGTTATTTTTGTTTGGCCATATAGGAGAAGTTCAACGCCAATCCAGGGAGGCAGTGGCTGAATCAGTTTTTATTACCAAGGGACATCTCCTTCGACTCTTGTACGGCAGTGACTGAGGATTCTACAGAACCACAACAGGAGAGAGAAAACTTGTTCATAGACACTTTCCGATACTTTCACCCGACCGAACGTGGTGCATACACCAACTGGTGCACAGTCACAAGCGCTCGACAAACAAACTACGGCACTAGAATAGATTACATTTTTGCAGATGTCGAGCTTGTTCAGAAAGAGTTTGTAGATTGTGTTATCAGGGCTGATATTGATGGATCAGATCATTGCCCGGTTGTGGCAACTTTAAAGACGAGTTTTCAAGGGGCCTCGAAGCCTCCAGCACTTTGCACCAAGTATATGCCTGAGTTTGCTGGAAAACAACAGAAACTTAAGTCATACTTCGTGAAGAACTCTGAACAACCTCGAGCTTCTAGCCAGCCCACAACTTCGTCTTTTGGCAACAAGTCATTTGAAGTGACAACGTCGTTGAAACGCAGTGCTTCTTTTGGCGATGGTAAAGGCAAAGTTAAGCGGCAAAAATGTGGAGCCGCGAAAACCAAACCCAACAGCCAGCCAAAGGCAGATCTATTCAACTTTTTTGCGAGATCATCGAATTCTGTTAGAAATTCATCTGACTGCAAAGACACAGATAAAAGTGCTGAAGGAAATCCTGAAAGCTTAAAAGTGTCAGACCCATCAGTTATCGCTCGTACAAACAAAGACTCCTCGAGTGCGAAATTGGACGAGTTATCCTCTAGAGAACAAGCTTCAAGCCCTAGTGATGAAGATAACCTCTCTGACGATGCTGTGACAAACAAAAACTGTCCTCAGAAACGAAAGGCTGAAGTAGCACTCTGGAAAAATATTCTAACTGGGCCGCGTCCGCCTCCTCTCTGCAGTGGCCACAAAGAACCTTGTGTGTTGAGGACAGTGAAGGTTAAAGGACCTAATCAAGGGAAACAGTTTTATTGTTGCGTTAGACCGCAAGGCCACAGTTCTAACCCACAGGCCCGGTGTAATTTCTTTAAGTGGGTGAAGTAGATACTGTATAATTATATAAACATAGACCCGCAATATAGGACTTATATCCCGGATGAAACGCATACCTGCAATATGGAGTAAGAGAGATGGGTGAAGGGAATGGGGCGGGAAGGGTGTCGGGTGGTGTCGGGAGGGGAGAGGGGGAACCGGGGGAACCCTGGGAAACCCTGGAGAACCCACGAATAGAGGGGAAGGGAAGTGGAAGAAAAGTAAAGTTGATGTCAACCTAGAGCCAGGAGGAACTGAAAATAAAAAAATGCAATATTATGCATTCAAACAAACAAACAAAGCGGTGGGGAACATTTTGGAAGGGATAGGGAGTGAAAAGGAAAGGTCCGGGCAAAAATTCGACACTGTCCCCCACCCCCCCCCCCCTCCCCCCCGCGCGTCCTTCTCCCACTCCTCCCCCACCCCATCCCCTTCATAAAAGGAGCCTTGTCCTAGCCAATCCGCCGGTCATAACAACGTATTGCCTACACGGCAACATGTAATAAAATGTTGGAATAAAACTTTGAAACTGATAGTAGAAATTAGATATGAAAAGCCATTCATTTAAAGTGCAACATTGTTTCAATACTACCTAACCTATACTGCAATATCACCCCAGGGCACTTCCTTTTCTTTTTAACCAAAGGTCTAGACCGTTTACCATTTGTCCAAAAAAAAAAACCCGGTTGACAATTCAAATGGTGCAGCACATTCCACCGGAGAGTTCCAAAACAAGATGGAAATCCTCAGACGTACTCCTCTTTTCCATTCCAACCGAATTGACCGGAAAACATGCGTACCTTTTGACAAAGCATGCTTGAACCGTTCCGTTTTCGCGCGCTTTTCGATCTCTGACGGTAAAAGCCCGTACCATAGGGAGCCTTCCATTCCGACCGTTTTCTCGTGTAAATGGGAAATTATCCTGCTTTATATAAACGGATAGCAACCCTAACTTTTGCCACTTAATCAAAAACCAAAACCTAGCGTGCTTTGTTTCGAAAATAGAGCAGTTTGAATTTTAGATTTTTTCACAGAGCGTGAAATAAAGATGGCTGTTCACAAGCACGTCATGTACATGGAAACATCGATGCACCTTGTGTTTTTGAGGTCTGAATTACCAAAACATGACAAGAGAAACGTCTACGTGATTGTTTCCAAGCTCAGCAGAAACTGAAAAAGCCTTTGAGATAGCGAAAGTAAATTCCAGCTGTTTTCGCTCATTTCCTGCCGCCATATTAACAAGGCCACCCCACCATCGGAGACTGTAAGTGTAAGATAATATATATAATTTCCCGCAGCAGCCGTTGATGAGCATTGCGGGATGATCCTAAAATAACGGAAGGCACTTCCGACCTAAACCACATTAGGGACTTTAAGCAAATCGCTACGGCGACCTATGCTACGGCGGCCGGAAGTAAAAAAGCCCAGAAATGAAGCGGTGCGCATGCTTGGAAATGAGCTTTCGCCGTAGCGCTAAATCCTGCAACGTGAAGAACTGCCTTCTGGCGTAGTCGCTACTACGTGAGTATACTAGTAGTAATCAAAGATTAATAAGTGCGTTCGAAGTTCAATGAATTTAGCTAAAATCATACAAAAACAGAGGAGGAAATTAGTTGAGAGATTAAATGAGAAAGACGAAGTATTTAAAGAGCAACATGAACAATAGCAACTTTAATAGTGAAACCCAAATATGTAACCAAAGATGTTTATCTACTTAGGCCGGCTATTGGGCTTAAAGACCCAGTATTGCCCATTATGCTTCACGCGCCTCTGTTATTGTTTTTGTTTTCACCAGAGCGAAGCTTCGAGTTCTAGTCTCGCGGCAAAAATTCGAATCGCCTCGTGCCCCGAGTCGTGTCAGTTTATACTATGATCTGTGTGGAAATATTTTGTCGTGGACACCTCGGACTCACTTTCCGTAGCTTCCGAAGAAAATGTGCGCACTGTGAACACTTATGGCTCGATTGTACAAGGCGACGAAGCAGCCGAGAATGTAGGAACAGAGGTTAGTAACTTGCCCAACTTGTGATGTTGCGACGTTTGCCTTCCAGGTTATGTTTACTAAAATTTACCCACCATTTCTCTACCAAAAAACCTAGGACAAAGTTACATGTGACTGCAAAGGCCTGTGTGTAAGGAGGATTGGAAGAGGTGCGTGTAAATGTCGCGAAGGCAACCAAAACTGTCATGGTCTTTGCACGTGTAACAAAGCCCAATGCAAGAACAAGGTAAGCTAGCTATACGTACTTTTCGAGAGCTCTTATTATTAAATTTAGCTTTGTTTTGTTCTTAACTTTTGCTTTTTGCTACTTTACTTTCAGTTAAACCCTGATGAAGTTCCTAGTGTTGGAGGACAAACCGAAACGTTCGCTTTGGCTGACGGCGACTTGCGTTTCGAACAAGAACCCCATCATGCCGAGAATGAAATAAAGGTAAGTTTGCTGACTGTTTTCTTTCTTATAGCAGAAGATGTTATGTCGGCAATCGTTGTTATAGACTTTGACTGTCATCTTCTTAGCTAGCAGCCTTTTTTCCGACTATTTATGTTGAAAATTCCTCACTTCACTTACCTTACCCTCATAGTAAAACAGTTTGGACACGCAACCGGTTCATCACACCCTCCATTGAAGTTCAAAAGGTCCCTTGATTTGGGTGTATTCCCTGTTGTTTACACCGACTTACCGTCCTCTTTCATTTTCAATGTTTGTAAATCTGGTATTGATAAAAGTTTGTCTGCCCCCTCAGGAATTTGTAGCTACCCTAGACAGCAATACTAAAGACAAGGTCCTCATCAAAATGCTAAGTCTGGGAAGGGGAAGCCTAGACTTTGCAAAGAAACTGGCCACTGAAGGCCCAGAGGATCCAGAACCACCTGATGAGAATGCCCCCCAGTGGTGCAAGTGTCAATTGTGTAGGCCTGCCTGATGAACAGGAAAATGTTTGCTGTAAGAGGGTCACATGCACCACCAACTACACAGCTTTTTCCAATATTTGCTTGGATAAAGACATTTAAGAAGTCTGCATGAAAGCACATTGTGACATTCGCGCAGATGACTATAACTTCAGCATGAAGAGCTTTTGAAAAGCTGGTTATCGCCAATTTGCACTCTGGGGTATGGTAAACTTGGCAGGGGAAACAGAAGAGTAATTTCTGTATCATTGTGCAGTACGTAAGATAAGGTCTCAGTACCCTGCACCCGATGGCAGGTATATGGGCTACAGAGCAAGTTAAGCAATGGGCAACTTTCACAATGTCATCATTTGGATTTTAACTACCAGAAATCAGTCTTTTTTCTTCCTTATTTAAATTTTGTAATCCCAGTAAGGTAAAAATAATGCACACATCATCGGCTTCCCCTTGGGATCGACCCCCGGGCTGACCAGGGGGATTGTAAAACCAGTCGAGCAAACTTGAGGAATTTCCCCGGGGGGTCGGGGAATCTCTCAAGACAAAGTCCCCTGGGTGAGGTGTCTCTCAGCTGAAAACCCCCGTGACATCCTTAATTTCAAACTTGCGAATTCCCCCACACCCTAATCTTTGATCGTAAAACAATATCAAGATTTTCCCCTACCCTCGGGCAAAGAATCCCATCCATCTCCTTGTATTCCCCCACATATCTCCCTGGTAGGCCCGGGGGTCGACCCTACGGGGAAGCTGATGACATGTGCATAACAACAGCTCTAATTAGTTTGAAAAAAAAATTTGAAGGATTCTGGTACTTGTAGTAAAATGGTGTCATCATGCAAATGCCCCGTTGTATTTTTCATACAACATAATATTTCTATAATTCAATCATTTTGAGGTTTCAGTTCATAATAAATCTTGAGGAACTATTTATTGAGAAATAAATTTATTATTAATGAGCTCCTGTTGTATCATGAAAAAAATTTATATTAGCACGCAAAATAGTTAGGAACAGTTAGATTCCATTTGACAGATCTCATCCAAACTACAACCAGGATAAGGTCGAGGGTAGGGTATTTACACTAAGAGCATAACATGTGATTAGCCTATGAATGGGGCATCACTGCATTCAAGGGCTACTCATTTGATATGAGCCCCTAGTTGAAGAATATCATTTGGTGCAATCAATCAATTGCTCATTCTAGTTGTTAATCTGTTTGTAAGCATTTACAAAGAACTCTCCTTATGTACCTTGTGTAGTCAATAATGACACCATCTACACTGTAATGAAGTTAAAATTTCTATGTAAAAGTAGTTCAGAGCAGTAACACTAAATGCTAAAAGACATTTCTCCAACCCTATACACCTTTCATAATCGAAAATGAACCCTTCCCACAGACCAACTAACACCACTTTTGGTTTTGATTAAATAGTTGACAAAATTTCAAATTGACCATCTGGCTTTTGTGTGTGTGTGTGTGTGTGTGGAGAAAAGCTAATAGAATTTGAAAGAACATAACTTATTACTGAGAAACCAATCTCATGCATCCAGTAATCATCAGCCAGAAGGCCTAGATACCTAGAGTTAAATATTCTATAGTATATTTTGATTTTGAATCCACTTCAATCTTTAAAGTTTTCAGTCACTTTGGGTTTCATCGCAAATATGGAGGGTGCCTTCATCAGCTCTTCTGCTGAGGGTGGCACCTTCATGGCTCGAGTTGGTGCAATCTGTTTTCGGATGAATTCATCAATATCATGACGGGCAGAGAAACTGCCTTCGAATCCTTTTTCAGGTTTCCAGCATCCTTGCCACCATATATGGAAAATAGTAATATGCCTTTTCTTCCTTGACCACCTCTGCATGATACCGTTGAGTTCGTTTTGAATGCTTGCGATGACCAACAAGTTTGCCTCCTGGGCTCTGTTTGGGCTTCCGGAAGAGGTGAAAGTTATGGTCAATAGCTGCTAGTAGAATCCTCATGACAAAATAAGGGTACCTAGAAATAAACAAGAAAAAAATTCATTCACTGATAACATAATTTGGCTTAAAATACCAAACTGACCAGTTTATAAGATCAGGTTGGCAATAAATAAAGGCTCTTGAGGTTTTTATTTTACTTACACACATTCACAACTATAATTCAACTAAAAGGGGTTCAGTATACTCGTGTAGCACTAATTGAATGGCCTTCCAAGACAAAGGAAGATATGGAACAATGTTAAGAAAGCTCTTATCTGTCAGTCCAATATTGGTGACAGTTTGAATCTATGTTGTGGTTCAAGTTTATGCTTGCTATTGTTATCATTTCATTTTATTACAATATTAATGGCAGCACCTAAACCTACAAGGAAAATTTCCCTTTGCGTTTTGCTTTATTCTAATATATTACAGTGCATAAAGAAGAAAAGATATTAAATACTGGTTACTATCAAAAGAAGAATGAAATTGAAGAATAACACCTTCACTGCATCCTCTTGGGTGCATACTTTGTCATCATGCTGTTAAAATTCTCCAGCTCACCAGTACTGAAGAGCAAGAAATCAACTGTTACCGTTGGCAGGATATACATGTACAAGGATGTCTGCTTGAATAGTTTACTTGGGGCCGCACTGCATAAATATGAACTGCTCCCAGTCACATCGTTTCTAGGAATGAAAAATATCCAAATGAAAGCGTTAATAACAACTACAGCAATAGCAACAATCTTCGAGCTAAAAGCCAAAATAATAGTACTGCATACACATTCTCAAGGTGGAATCACGTTTACAGATTGTCTACAGGTCAGAATGATGCTGACAGTCCACTGAACTTATAATAATATTCTTTGTGAACTTATAGTTAATTGTGGACAAGTAAACTTATAATTCTTTTTGTACAAGTGAATTTATAATTCTCTGTGGACAAGGTTACATGAGCGCCCACACAGGAAATGACAAATTTTTCATAAATTTTACTAATCAGAAGTACACCTGTTATTATTCAGATATCAAATTTTATTGTAGGATGGACTTTTCTTTCTGGGACGGGTACAACACGTTCATTTAATCATTAATTAAACTGCCAAAACGGTAAATACAGTGTAAGTAAATTATTTGAAGGTCCAGGCATTTTGCAAATGAAGCGACACTACAAAAATAAACTCACAAGCTTTCTCCAGGAGAGTTGGACACGTTATCCAGCTCGATGTATCGACCCTCCGCCGCTTTCCAGGTCTGGGATGCACAGGAGTAGAACTGAGGACAGGACCATCAGCGGCACCATTGTCGTCTAAAACTTTAAAGGCAACAAAAGCAAATTCAGGACAAATGCATCAACCATAAAAATAATTGTAACAGAGAGTTAAATGAGCCATTTACACACAGATGGCTTACCTCTGAGAGGGCACTACGTTTTCCAGTGAAGGAAGATGAAGAAGAAATTCCGCAAAGACGCTGTTTGTACTTCCTTCGAAGCCAAGTGATGCCTTTTTAGCAGTCCACAGTTGAAAGACAGACGATCGAAGTCGAATTTGTCGGACAGAACCCGATAAACGCGGTCTTCCTCGACCAGGATTGTCCATCGTCTGGAAGTTTTGCTTGTAATGCTAATTTACCTCGCCGAATTACGGCCAAACTATCGCAAAATATCTTTCAAAACACGAATAGAAATATTCTTGGATAAATTATCCACTCTAAAAGAACACTCAGTACTCGGTTGGCAGCGTAACAACGTGGATGAAGACAGATTTCAAATCTACACAGCAATCATCCGAATTTTCAACATCACAAAAATGGCCGCCGAGTGAACGCAGCGCGCAGTGCATAATGGGCAATACTGGGTCTTTAAAATTCGTGCGCGCGCTTAATAATTATTCAAAATGGCGCAGATTTTGAACATCGCCCGTCCAAGCACAGGCAGCCCAGACATACTGTATGTGTAATTACAAGCTTAATGTTCTGCATATAGTCAAAATATTGATGTAAAAGTTCAAAAATAAATATTGTTTCAATTTAATATCACTATGTGTTTGTTGTGTTGCTCAATAACTGGTCTATTTTGCGGTGCTTCTGGCCTGTTCGCCTGCTATCATAACCGCTTGGGAGCCATTATTCTTACACCTATATTCACGGTTCAAAAAGTGTCTAAAAATTCGAAATACTCTAAAGAAAAGCTCACTTACCTTTAGCTGAAAGCTTCCTTGAGTGTCCTGGCCAGTTTAAATAGCGATTTTTCGCTTTTTGTTACCCAGACGGATCTTCCACTAAAAAAGAATTGAAGGCAGGCTAGACCAAAACCGACCATCTCCACGCGAAGCTCCATACATTCTCTAATAATCGTCGGATTCGCTCCAAATTGCGATCAGCTGAACGGCGGTTAATGTGACTTCCTGTATAATGCTCCCTGGCTTTCAAAACCCATCGCAAGTGCACGAGCATCGCTCATTTTTCAGCATTTACCTGACCTTTTCCCTTTGTCAGGCACTGCATTATCGACGGTTTTACTACGCGATTTGAATATCCAAACTTAGCGACCGCGTCCCTTCGACAAAATGCACTAGCCGAGGGAGGGTCGATACTATTGGCACTCGACCAATCTATTGGTCCCTCCCTCGGCTAGTGCATTTTGTCGAAGGGACGCGGTCGCTAAGTTTGGATATTCAAATCGCGTAGTAAAACCGTCGATAATGCAGTGCCTGACAAAGGGAAAAGGTCAGGTAAATGCTGAAAAATGAGCGATGCTCGTGCACTTGCGATGGGTTTTGAAAGCCAGGGAGCATTATACAGGAAGTCACATTAACCGCCGTTCAGCTGATCGCAATTTGGAGCGAATCCGACGATTATTAGAGAATTTATGGAGCTTCGCGTGGAGATGGTCGGTTTTGGTCTAGCCTGCCTTCAATTCTTCTTTAGTGGAAGATCCGTCTGGTAACAAAAAGCGAAAAATCGCTATTTAAACCGGCCAGGACACTCAAGGAAGCTTTCAGCTAAAGGTAAGTGAGCTTTTCTTTAGAGTATTTCGAATTTTTAGACACTTTTTGAACCGTGAATATAGATGTAAGAATAATGGCTCCCAAGCGGTTATGATAGCAGGCGAACAGGCCAGAAGCACCGCAAAATAGACCAGTTATTGAGCAACACAACAAACACATAGTGATATTAAATTGAAACAATATTTATTTTTGAACTTTTACATCAATATTTTGACTATATGCAGAACATTAAGCTTATAATTACACATACAGTACGTCTGGGCTGCCTGTGGTCCAAGTAACCAAAAATCTCGAATCTTCACGCCTGGCATGCACAGGTATCCCATCGACCACAGGATCCCCAAAGATTACGAAGCGTTCTCCTAACGTCGAACGCAAAAAGTCGACTCTCCTCCTATTCTTTGCGGTCACTAGTTTTAAAAACTAACATAGATTGTTTTTCACTTTATCAAGAAAGTATTTGAAGCTTCTGGTTTTCCAGTAAATGCGTTTTCCCTGCGTTTTCTCGTAGAAGATTTCTATCGTCAGCAGACTGTGCCATGCATAAACATGGCCGCGGAAATACTGCCAGAAAAAACAAAGGCTAGACGAAAACCGTAAGTACGACTGTTAGCAATAAAGCTAATGAAATGTCACTGAAGGTTGTTTACGCAAGAATACAATATCTGAAACGTTGAATTTGTTGATTTCTTGTTAAATACGGCACATAAGAAGAAAAATCACTTGCAGCGAACTCCGATCTTCAATTGTAGTTTTCTGTTTTGTGTAGAAATCGCCCTCCGATGATGTTTTCTATTAATATTCTTCTTGGCAAACGAAAGATAGGAATTTAAGTACAGAAATTCTTGCGCAAAGTCTCTCTCAAAAGAGGGAAATTGGTTTCTATTTTCAGTGTTTTTGGTTCGTTCTAGATAATCTCGTCCGCTGTGGCAAATTAAGTTTTACACTATAAAGCAGTACTGAATTCTTCGTCTGAAGTGAAGCCCATATTTTTCTTTCATGTGACAACTACGTTGTTTTATGTATTCGCTTCTCGAAAGGAGGTCATAACAGCGAAAGCAAGTGGGCCGTAGTCACTGCTTGCTTAAAGTTGAAATTTGGAGGGCTACGGTGACGTACTCTCCCGAGGACTCCGCATCCACGACCGCCGTAGTAGAGGTCGCCGTAGCGATTTGCTTAAAGTCCCTATTTAGTGACCAGCGGTTTCAGTGGAATCATGGGTTTGGAGTGGGGTTCTCCTAATAGGGTTAAGATACCAGTGTACAAACCAATGAATAAAAATTGAGGTTGGCAACACACAGATACACAAACAAAATACTACTAAAACACCTGGCCCCAGTTGTTCAAAGGGTGGATAGAACTATCCAGTGGTTAAAACGTATCAGATGCAATATATTTTATCCACTGGACAGCAACTTATCTGGTGGATAAAGTTATCCTCTCTTTGAACAACTGGGGCCAGTATGATAATAAAACAATAATAACAGTACAAAGCAGGCTGATTGAAAAGTAACAAGGTCAAAAACCATAATTACATTAAAGGGCTAAAAGGCTAACTAGTGTGGTGGTCAAATTTTGAAAATAAATAATGACACATTGTTTCAGTGGAATCATGGGTTTGGAGTGGGGTCTCGCGCGCTCACAAACATGGTTCGGTAGATGCTATATGTTTTTTGTTTTTTTTTTTTTTCTGAAATAACATCTCCTTGGAGACTTCGCATCGCCATGCGATGGTGACCTTGCGTGCATGCATAATCACTCAGCCCAATGCCCTAATGTCGTTCACAGGCTGGATACTGTGAGCTAAACCTCTAAAATGTTAATGAATGCCTTCTTAACTCTTTCTTGTCCGGCCCTTTAATTTACCGGTCGTGGAAGACCGGTAACAAAAAAATTCGCAGAAAATTTGCATTACTTCCGATTCACTCCAAATTTGGCACACAGCATATTTATAGAATTAGCCAATCACAGAACAGGTTTTATCCCGATCGGCTGAATAAATTATGCAGACCAAATTTTTACATGCAAAATCAGTTTTTGCCGTAATGGCGTCGTGTTCGAAGAGAGCACGTGTCGGAGAAAATCACTCAGAAGAAGCCTCAAATGCGAGTTTTGATGAAGATAGTGACCCCTCTGGTATGTCAAGTGCTGAAGAAAGCGAATTGGATCACCTTCTTGCCAGTGGAAGTGAAATTGAGAGGTAAGCGAGGAAGAAATGATGCCACGCAGTTCGCACGCAACAGAACATCTGTTCTCGAATTGCGGGAAAACAGAGCTATTTTTCGCTTGTCACGCTTGATTTGTTCCTTTTCTTATGATAATATCTTTCTAAATTAACATCTGGAGTAAATAGGACCATGAATTTGGCCAGAAATTTCGTTTTTCGGCATCAGCAAAAAAAATGCAGCGTGAAATCAGGTAGCATGGGTGAGACCTTCAATTCGACTATCGCATTTCTGTTGCTAGGGAACTGCAGCGGTTTGCGTCCTTCGATTTTATTGTTGTTTTGTGCTACTGTTCGTTGCGATTTCATTCTATTTTGGTATTTGCTATCTGAAAGGACTTTACAAAGGAATCCGCTAATTTACAGGCAAATATTTTATTTTGCTTTGTATTTTTTACCTTTTCTTAGCAATGAAGAGTTTAGACTTTTTCTGAGTGACACAGATGCAGGAAGTCCCGGGGTCTCAGATGATGAAGCAGGAGTGACTGGTCCTCCAGGTGAGGTCTTTCTTATTATACATTTATATAAAATCAAGGGTGATCAGTGTAGTGTAACATACATTGTCATTCAAGTGACAAATTATACTTATTCCTGTTTTTGTGGCATACTATACAGTTCCCCCTCCTGCTACAGATGGTGTTCCTGGCCCCGGTCAATCTTTGCCCGCTGCTACTCCACGTGAGTATAATAATTTCAATTTTCTGCGGTAGTTGCACATCCACCCTTTGTGATATTAGATTATGATTGAAATTAACTGATTATAATATTGAAAAATCCTTTTTCTATATTTCTATATTTCAGTTTTTCTTCCATTGAACTGTCTGTTTAGGTCGTCATAGTCCTGCAACATTCTATGGTACTGCTGGGACTAGACCTCGCTGCCGTGCTCAACCAGGTTGGTATCATCTCAAGTTTCACTCGAAAGATGTTTGTTTATGTCAAAATAGGCAATATGTGTGCCATGCATGTAAATCTCAAGAATGGCAAACAATGGGCCAAAGGAAGGGATAGGGGTAGTATGCGGTGGGAGAGGGACCCTCCCTGCCTAGCATTACAGTGGTTGGATAATAAGGTAGTTTCTGTGATAACCACTATTGACAATGCAAATGTCAAGAATCATGTCAGCCGGAAAGTAAAAACTGCCCAGGGTACTTGGACCTCTGTTCAGGTTACACAGCCTGGAGTTATTGCTAACTACAATAGCTTCATGAATGCAGTTGATCGGTCTGACCAGATTTTGAGCACCCAGAATGTACTTAGGAAGTGTGTTAGATGGTGGAAAACTTTATTTTACCATCTTATTGATATGGCAGTTGTAAATAGCTTTATTTTGTTCAAGGATCACCAGGCACAATTTCCCAACGAGCCAGCTTTGAAGCGCACAGGTGACTACTCTCTCACTCATTTCAGAGAAGAGATTGTGAGACAACTATGTGGTTTTCCTGAGTATGATAATCCACCCATCTATGCCCCTGCAAAGCCATCTCCTCCAGCACTTGACCATGGACAATTCATGACTGAACACATTCCATTGTTCTGTCAAGAAAGAAAAACATGCGTGGTGTGCTGGAAGAGGGACAAAAAATGTTTCAAAGTTCAAACGTATTGTAGTGCCCCTCAATGTAACAAATTCATGCATTTTACAATAGACAAAAATTGTTTTAGAGAGTTTCATTCTCCTGAATATGATCATTGAACACTAGTCATTCTGGAATTTGTAAACAAAATAGTGATTCTGATTTAGGGGTTCAGGGCTACCACCTAGGTGAGGCAAATTGTATTTACATAAGTATAACCATAAGAAATCTGCGTTTTCGTTTAGGTTACGTAACTATCACTGTATAATGTAACCACATGGTAATTTAGGTATAAAAGGATTGTGGGGTAGGGTGGGGGTCAAGTAGGGCTTATTTTCCTTTTTACAACACCCATATCTACCCCTCCCTGTATTCAGAAACAAATAAAAAAAAAACGGTAAAAAATTCAAAAAAATTTTATTGATATTTATTGATGTTATGGATGAACTTTGAAGTATTGTTATTTTGGCAGAAAAATTACTCTGGAGGTACAGGAGGGCTTGTTTCTCCTTTTACAACACTTCCCTATCCTCTCCCAAGAAGACAAACCCACCCCCAAAAAATTCCCAAATCCTTTTTTCTTTGTTGATTTTTATTATGCAAGATGGTTGTCAATAAAAATTTGTAATTTATTTTGTTTTTGCTCTTTCTCCACCAGATTTGGAGGATTTGAAGCCAATACATCAAGGAAAATTTTCTCTTCTAACTTTTCTTTGTACCCTGACCTCTTGGACAGTTGTTGTGATTTTTGTGAAAAAATTTTGCATAAATTATGCTAATTTCTGATGTTTGTAATTTTTTTTCCAGACATTGTGAACTCTTTTGGAGACAAACTTTATTTCCATGTAAAGCCTCATCATTGCTGATTAAAATGATATATAGCTTTTGATTGTACTGTTAATAGTTTCCGAAATATATGCAAAATACTGATGTGGTCCAAAAATGCCTGTTTTTGGCCCGGACAAGAATGAGTTAAAAAAGAGGCACCAATTCTGCACAAAATTAAAATCGATGTAAATATCTAATGCTGTGTCTGCGATCAGTGTAGCGTGACAAATTTCGAGCAGAATATCTTCGCTTGTCACGATGTGTAAACACGACATGTAACACCAATCAATCGGTATTTGGGAGCTCATCATTGCTCATCATATTTTCGGAGCTCATCATTGTAAGTCGGTTTCTAATCTGGGATCCGTAATCTTATAACCTAACATACCCTGAAGTTATAACGTCAGTTTTGGTTGGCACTTGCACTCAAACGGGTTACGTAGAAGAGTATATTAGGAACGGATTCTAAGCAGGTAAGACTGGATTTAGATAGCATACGGTTTGATCTGTGACCGCGGTTAAAAGCATGTTTCCTTTGGCAAGGTTATTGTGCAGAACGCCGAATTGATGATCACTGTATTATCTTATGAAACCTCAGGCGGACAATCCGAACCGTTTTAAATGTCTGAGTGTCTTGATACTGATCAGTATCCGGTCACGCTAACTCATCTCATGTATTACTCAGCAGAATGAACCGTTGTGTCATGTCGGCTTGAATGAAAACTAAGTGTGCCTCAGAAAATTTCCAATATTGAATCTTTGGAGCCCAAATTGTGATGTGCGTGAAGCAAGATAAATAACGACCACTTGTGTTCCGTCGTTTGTTTAGTTCTGTGAGATTTCATGGGGTGTTGAGTCTGTTTATTTCTCGCTTCCGCAACAAAATAAGAAACGAGGGGATCAGCTGCTGAGATTTTGCCAATTTTTTTTTTTTTTTTTTTTCATTTCCCCGCGTCATTTACCCTCATCCGTCGGGCAACAATGTTGATATTCCACCCCTTCGAAAATCATTGCGAACGCTAGCGCTTGGTTCACGGGACCAAAATTTTAATAGGGACTTTAAGCAAGGACTACGGAAGCGTCTAGTACGGTGACCGGAAGTAGAATATTTTTAGTAACTCTAGCATTTTTTTAAGTTTTTTTTTCCCTTGCTTCCCGTCACGCGTCATTGGCCCGGTTTCTAGCCGAATACGTAGGAATCATGGCGGGCCGGAGTGAAAAGTACGTAAGTCTGTTGATGTATTTTCATGCACTGTACATGCTTCGTATGCCAGTGTTTGAACCTAAACGGCAACATACAGATATTGTATCCCCTTTTGGCCGTCGTTAGTGATTTCTCAAAAAACATTTCTCGATTTTGAGCACTAAATGCAGTGGGCGGCGTGAAACTCAAACAACATGTTTCTGGCGAGCTGTGAAAGGAGGGGGTGAATAGGGGTCAGGAAATCCGTCGATCCGTGCTAATTTTTCGCTAAATCCGCCAATCCGCAGATATTTTTACAAAAATCCGAATCCGCAGGAAAGAAAGCCAACTAAGCACGTCGCGAAGTGTTACACGCGAGCGCGAGACGCTAAACAAAGAAAGGAAAGACATCCTCGCGCTTGCGCGCGTCCCCATCGCTCTAAGATTAAAATGTTTGTTGCTGACATTTGAAACCTGATGTCATTAGAACAGCGTGCATTTTTGTATTTGGGTTACGTTTTAGGTCTTTTCGAATCAATCAGAGGACAGGTTCCTACAGGTCTTTGAAACGTCAAGTTACCAAGAGTGTAGCGAAATCTAAGGTTAATAAACCCCACCATGACCACTGTTTTGTAATCATTAAAGAAATCTAATCTAAAGACAACAGAACTCTCGTAGAAAAAACATAACAATCCGTTTTAACGTCATATGCTCGAGTAGATTCACTACGCTTTTCCAATTGCTGGAATCGACGCAGCACCGAAACTTGTTTTTATGATGAAAGTCAACGCCATTGGCACCTTCTCGGTAAAAAATTCGACGCAATCGATGGTCTTTGTCTCAATGACCTGACCCTCCATGTTGACAGTGCCGATGGTACACGTGGTGGTCTGGTGAGGACAATGGCTTTTTGTCTGGCCAGAAACCGAGATCCTGGGGTCCTAGAGTTATCTGGAGTCCTATTACATTGTAGGTCAAAGATGTGTTAGCCCATTAACTACCAAGCATTTTGCCGAAAAACGCCTTTTGAGCTCGTCGAGCCATTTTCTGGCCAGAATTTAGCCAAAAAGAACCAAAACTGCCCAAAACTCTGTTTGCTGGTGGAGCTCCTCGCAGCCTTCAGTCCCTGATGCTTAATATGAGCTTTCCAAGTTATGCCATGCACAGGGTTGAAAAGTTTCACTGCCCCCTCTCCTTCTACCTTTCGCTTTCTCTCCTCCCCTTTTCTTTCGCTTTTCTTGCCTCGCTTTCTTTTTCTCTTGCTGGGCATTTTCTTTCGGTGGGAAAAGATTTGTGGAAAACCTTTAGGATTAGATGGAAGAAAGTGCAGGTGGGTAGTGGAACAAGATTTTCGTTCGAATTTTCGGCTCAACGTCACTTGGTTTATACGGGTTTTCTCCGGCCTGTTTGACGGAATCGTGCTCATTCGGGTATGGTTTGAAAGATCTCTTCACCTACACATGCTACATATAAAAGTTGTCCATGAGCATTAAAACTGATAACGTCACAAGCGGTACCAGGGACGTGGTTCTGCGCGGTTTTGGCCGGTGTGGTTAAGTCAATGGTACTCGATTTGGCATCTTATGGGCAAATTGAGTTGTTTTATGCTCAAAGGTGGATTTTTGTTCTCAGAAAATTATGTTCTTTGCTTAATCTAGTCTAGTTCTAAGGTCAGGCAGAAAAAATTGAAACAGACCGCCAAGTTAAGTTCCGCGATCCGCACTTCAAGACAAACAAAATCCATAATCTACGCTGAAATATTGAAGAAATCCGTGATCCGCTGAGCGTTCAAAATCCGCCAATCCGCAAAATGTATCCTCAAAATCCGAAATCCGAGTAGCTTTTTTTAGCCAAATCCGCCGATCCGCGAACCTATTCACCCCCCTCTGAAAGCAATGTAATTAACCAGCTTTCACGATTCATGGCACGCCTTTTCCAAATAATCGAATTCGGAAACCTTTCATTATGGAAATATTTTACTTATTGGAACTTCTATATTAGCACTTGGGCGAGGAAAGCGCATGATTGGAAAATCAAGTTCGATATTATGTTATAATTTTGTTGTTTTTAGGCGCATAGAATGGAGTCGACAAAATGAAGTTGTGTTGTGTACAGAAATAAAATTCAAGCCGGTTACAGACGAGCAAGTTTTCCTTGACAAGTTTTGACTTGACAAACTTTATTTGCTGGTGTGTAAAGGCAAAATTGTCAAGTTTTTCCTTGACAAGTGCATGCTAGTTTTTGAACAAGTGGACTTGTCAAGGAAAAACTTGACACATTGCAGAACTTGTTCGTCTGTACGGGTCGACAAGGAAAACTTGTCAAATAAAATGTTGTCCGCTGTGTAATTGAATTGCTGCCTACCGTGAATACTTGCCAAAGAAAACTTGTTCGCTCGTTCACACCAGCAAATAAAACTTGTGAAGGTAAAACTTGTCAAAGAAAATTTGTCGTTCATAAATATGAGCAAATAAAAATTGTCAATGACACTTGTCAAGGAAAACTTGCTCGTCTGTAACCGGCCTTACACCGTGAGAAACAAGAAGCAAATCTCTTATTTCTTTAATATATGGCATGAGGTACCCACTTCTGCCACTTCACCGAAGAGAAAAAGATTATAAACGTTTCGTACAACGCAACGTAGTACGGCTTGCTTAATGTAAATAAGAGCTTCGAATTTCCGCGGAACTATATGTATTCATCCCATTCTTCCGCAGTTAAAACCTGCCGTACTAGACGCTTCCATAGTCCTTGCTTAAAGTCCCTAATTACTCAGGCTTCCCGCGTCTCGCGGTCGCCCGGGTCTTAAAATGTGGACGGTTCTCCTTTTTATTCGTTGTCGAGTTTCATCCACAAAGCTCACTTCCGGCGTTTCTGCGCAAGCGCTAACTATTTTTAACAACTCACAACAGCAAGAATGATGCCTGTTGTCACGAATCGGAAAACGTCGATTCACCTTGTGTCTTTGAAGTCTGAACAACTAATATGTTAAGAGGTGTCTATACGAATGTTTGCAAGTTCAGCTGCGAGAAGAAAGCTTTTAACATGACCAAAATTTAACTCCAGATGGACTGCCGTGTTCCCCATATCCGCTCCACTGAGATGTACATTTTGTTGAATAACTCAAGTACGGGATATCACACACCCCTGAGACTTTGACAGGTAGTTTATTTACTATTTTCCCACAATATCTCAATTTCTGAACTTTAATTTTTGAATGATAGGCGATTAGTTTTGTACAAATGTACTTGCGTGACTTGAAACTGTCCGAGAAACGTTCCTTTCTTATGTTTCAAATGACCCTGGATTGACGTATTTGTAAACAGTTTCACTCTGCTAATTAATTTTCTACTCACATTTCACCGAGACTCCATTAACGTTTATGCGAAAAAATCCTAAATCGTTCGGTAAGCGTTTCCTTTCTCAAACAATTATCCATCGAAGCGAAAACAAGTGTGCTTAGTTTTTTGGAATCAATACACTATTTTTATCACATTGCATAACGATAAACCTCTGTGGCCTAAAGGTCATTGTCCCTGCCTGTAGCTAACCCGGGTTCGATGTCTTTTAGTGGTATATATCACGGGCTTTTTTTTTTCTGTTTCTCTTTTTCTTGTTCTTTTAGAAATATTTTTTACAAGTGTTATAATTACTGTTCTCAATGGTTGGGCTGTAAAGCAATTTTGTAATTTTAGAGGAATATATGTTGATAGGGGTCAAACGAAATAAACTCCAACACAAACTAAGCGCAATGCGTCCGATGTAAGAAAGACAGACTTCTCTCTATTCTTTTGTTTAGCGCTAAATTAGGGATACAATACTGTTTTTTGCAAGCCCGAGTTTAGGCTAATTGTAGCCTCTTGTTTAACTACAGACAATCTGAATCCAATTATTCTGTGCCAGATATGCCACAGTCAGCCCAAGCTCCTGCTGTGGGATGCGTAAAAGGTCAAATAGCATTCACTGTCAAGTTTGTTACTTCCATGCTGCATTGCTTGTTGTTTGTCTGCTTACTTTGCTCTCTCGTGAGGCCCTTTCAGCGAATTATATATTTCATCTGTCTTTGACATTCCTGTGTGGGTTGGTTGGGTGGGTGAGATTAAATATGGACTGATAGCGGCTGCCAGTGGCGCCTTTACAGGCTGAGTCCGATCTCATCCTAGAGGAGAATTGTAAACTGCCATGAAACTATGTGATATGTGTGGTATATAAATCCAATACCATTACCATTATCTCTTTTACAGAGTTTGCCACTGGTAAGAGAAAAAAGTCGTTTAGAAATCGCCGAAAATAGGCTTAAAAATCACACAAGACACCAAAAGACCAAGAAAGGAACGCAGGTAAGAAATGTCTGACCACTGAATGTTCGTAATGTTGGCTTCAAAAATGAAAAGTTTTCCTTCGATACAAATCCTTACAATTTTTGTTATTACGCAATAGTTATATGCTCTTTGAGCTTGATCCGCCCTTGGTTCTTTGTTCAAAGTAATACATGTGATGATGATGATTTTATTACAGCATATCAGTGGCTCTTAGTCTGTAAAAGAGTTTGGAATTGTTTTTAGGATAGATCTAAGAAAACTATGAAATATCCATTGTTCTGTGGCCGAATGATGAGTGATGTGGCAATTGGAAGAAATTGGTTCAAATCCAGGCTGACCATCAGGCTCAGCTGGTGTTGCAGTTGCTAGCCATGTTCTGTTTTTCTTCTACTGATGGGCAAGCGAGAAATCAACAGACTCAGTGGTCACAATGTCCTATTAAATCACCCAATAGATAAAGGATGAGAGAGCTTTATTTATCTGGCTTACAGTATTTACAATACACTCTGAAATCAGAAAATACCACGCAAATTCATCATTTTATGAAGCATTTTTCTCAATCGGCTTTACTGAAAGCGATATCAACCATTGCAAATTGCAGTGAATGCATGGGATCAACCAGCATAACGTGACGTCAGACGCGTCCTCCTACAGACCTACCTCCATCTTTTATTCACCTTCTCAACCAGGATGTCTTCTTGGTTGAACTAGTAAAACAAGAGGCTACAATTAGCCTAAACCCGGGCTTGCAAAAAACAGTATTGTATCCCTAACTTAGTGCTAAACAAAAGAATAGAGGGAAGTCTGTCTTTCTTACATCGGACGCATTGTGTTTAGCTTGTGTTGGAGTCTATTTCTTTAGACCCCTATCAACATATATTCCTCTAAAATACAGCTCAACCATTGAGCACAATAATTATAACACTTGTAAAAAATATTTCTAAAAGAACAAGAAAAAGAGAAACAGAAAAAATAAAGCCCGTGATATATACCACTAAAAGACATCGAACCCGGGTTAGCTGCGTCACAGGCAGGAACAATGACCTTTAGGCCACAGAGGTTTATCGTTATGCAAGATGATAAAAATAGTGTATTGATTCCAAAAAAAAAAAAAACTAAGCACACTTGTTTTCGCTTCGATGGATAATTGTTTCAGAAAGGAAACGCTTATCGAACGATGTTGGATTTTTTCGCATAAATGTGAATGGAATCTCGGTGAAATGTGAGTAGAAAATTAATTAGCAGAGTGAAACTGTTTACAAATACGTCAATCCAGGGTCATTTGAAACACAAGAAAGGGACGTTTCTGGACAGTTTCAAGGGACGCTAGTACATTTGTAAAATATAATCGCTTATCATTCAAAAATTAAAGTCCAGAAATTGAGATATTGTGGCAAAATAGTAAATAAACTACCTGTCAAAGTCTCAGGGGTGTGTGATATCCCGTACTTGAGTTATTCAACAAAATGTACATCTCAATGGAGCGGATACGGGAACACGGCAGTCCATCTGGAGTTAAATTTTGGTCATGTTAAAAGCTTTCTTCTCGCTGTTGAACTTGCAAACATTCGTATAGACACTTGTCTTAACATATTAGTTGTTCAGACTTCAAAGACACAAGGTGAATCGACGTTTTCCGATACGTGACAACAGGCATCATTCTTGCTGTTGATATGAGATTTACACTCGAATCACTCGGCCGTGAAAGGTCAAACTCCCTTTGTCTGTAGTCTCTAATTTTTGGCGCTCCCCTCGCGTCGCGTCTCCTCGCAACTTCGCGCGCGCACGTGCCCCCACAATCCGTCGCCAAAATTAGAGACTACTCGCTGTCTACTGAAGCAGACACGGGGAAACACGGCAGTCCATCTGCCGTTAAGTTTACTCATGTAAAAAACTTTCTTCTCGCCGTTGAACTTCCAAACATTCGCATAGACACTTCTCTTAACATATTGTTTGTTCAGACTTCAAAAGCCACAAGATGAATCGACATTTTCCCATACGTGACAACACGCATCACTGTTGTTAAAAATAGTTAGCGCTTGCGCAGAAACGCCGGAAGTGCCATTTGTGGATGATACTCGACGACGAAAAAGAAGAACTGTCGGTAGTTTATGACCCGGGCGCCGCGCGAGACGCGCGCAGCCCGGGTAATAATATATATATTTAGCCCAGCCTAAAAGCGGAGCTCCAAAATTATTATCATGAATTTGCCCCCTCCCCCCTTCGAAAACAAGCGTTCTGTTGGGTGAGGTAATAGAATTCCTTTGAAAATTGAACGCAAACAAACATTCCTAACAATTTAGAGAAATTCCTAATGACAGGTATGGTTCCCTGTTCAAATGTTGGCTACTTAGTTATGGTTTAGGGCCACTAGATATTGGTGGAGGATCCTGGTGATTTCTTCTTTGAATTACTATCACATCAGTTATATAGTGATTCAGATTATCACTTAACAATTAATGCAATTTCCTCCCATGAGACAATCAGAAATCAGAAATTGTCTATCCTCTGGACACTGGGACGCACACCAGCCACCTCCCCCCCCCCAAAAAAAAAATTTAAATAATAATAATTATTATTTTAATTTTTTTTTGGTTGGGGGGGGGGAGTGTCCCAGTGTGCAGAGGATACACAATTTCTCATTTCTGATTGTCTCGTTAAAGAAAGATAAATGGAAATCAATAGAAAATATATATTTAGATATGAATTAAGGCCAACATATTTCTTTTGACATTTACCTCTTGACCTTAATAACACGGAAAAAAATTAAAGTGCTAGAAATCAGTGTAGCTATCTTAACTTGATCTTTTTTTTGCACGTACATTTGAAATTTAATACACAACACTTCATCTTCATCAAACATCAGAAATCCCATTAAACATTAGTTATTTCACCCAGAGTAAACTAAGGTAATTCATCCAGAGGAAACAAAGAAAGTCAGAGTTTACCAATAGAGTTATGAAAAATAATGATAATGGACGGTGCTGTCTGTCTGAAATAACCTAATAGGGTTAAAATACCAGTGTACAAACCAATGAATAAAAATTGAGGTTGGCAACACACAGATACACAAACAAAATACTACTAAAACACCTGGCCCCAGTTGTTCAAAGGGTGGATAAAACTATCCAGTGGTTAAAACGTATCAGATGCAATATATTTTATCCACTGGACAGCAACTTATCTGGTGGATAAAGTTATCCTCTCTTTGAACAACTGGGGCCAGTATGATAATAAAACAATAATAACAGTACAAAGCAGGCTGATTGAAAAGTAACAAGGTCAAAAACCATAATTACATTAAAGGGCTAAAAGGCTAGTGTGGTGGTCAAATTTTGAAAATAAATAATGACACATTGTTTTCTTTTGTAAAATAAATAAGGGTTGAAGAGTTGACTCCTGTGCATGACCCCAAGCAGTTATCCCATACATCAAATGGATATATTATGGGATACATTAAATTCCCAATACTTTGTCTAATTATTTTTTGTTTTCAATGCAATACCCATGAGTGAAAAATAAGTGATAATGATATGAAAACAGGTATATTACAACCAACAAAATGACCAACTCCCAGTTGGCTTGTTAGCTCTGTTGGTAGAGCACTGCACCAGTATCACAGAGGACGTGGGTTTGAATCCCATAGAAGCCTGAATTTTTATCAGGCTATATTTTCACTACTGCTTAAGTAGTGCTCATAACTACAATGATCACGTACACATTCATTCTTTAACCCGCAGTTAAAATGTTAATATTCATTATCACATATTCATCACTCACAGGTATATTATGAACCAACAAAATGACCAGCTCCCAGTTGGCTTATAATTGATAGCTCAGTTGGTTAAGCACTGCACTGGTATCACAGAGGTCGTGGGTTTAAATCCCGTACAATCCTGAATTTCTTTCAGGCTTAAGTAGTGTTCATGACTGCAATGATCATTCACATACGTTTCTTAACTCCACAGTTTCAAATACATGATTTTCATATATTCATTATCACACAATTATTCATCAGTCATGGGTATATTATGAACCAACAAAATGAACAGCTCCCAGTTGGCTTGTTAGCTCAGTTGGTGCACTGCTCTGGTATCCCAGAGGTCATGGGCTGGAATTCTGTACAAGTCTGACTTATTTTGTTTTCAGGCTTTATTTGCACTACTGCTTCAATCAGAGTATTCATAACTGCAATGATCATTCACATATTCAGTATGGATTAAATAATATACCCAGTTCCTTGAAGTTGAGGTCTTAACGGTGAGAGTGAATATTTAATGCTCACTCTCCTTTAATTGTGGTTACTGCACTTAAGCAGTAACCTCTTTGTCACCAAGTTGTTTGTCCAAATGACTTAAAGCCTGTGGTGGCAGCATATGTTTGCAAGCATGCATTTAGTAGCTACATGCACTCAGAGAGTACCTATTTCAAGTCAAGTCAAGTCATCTTTACATTTACCAATTTTGCTGAACAACCATGTTATTCTTCAATACATTTTCAGTTGCAACAGTTTTGAAACATTCTCTAGCGATAACAACCTGTGTTACAAGTAGATTTTAAGAGAGATTAATTGCATCACAGCTGGTTAAAGTCATTGAACAAATTAACCACTCGACTGCATAGCAAGCACCACTAGTACCTTATGTTACTCCTCCTGGACTTCTGTTGATTTGGCTTACTGGAGATTTTCCAATTTGGAAATAAAATAAGAAATTGGTTGCCGAGATATTACTTGAAGTAATAATGTACATGCAAGAAAAATTTAAATGCATGAATAGCTATCAGACACTACTCGTTCATTAGAACTCTTGCAGAAAAGTCAGGATAAAACCCAAAGCTGAGTTGAATGCGTAGCCACAGTTTTTGAACAACATATTATTCATTATAGTCACCATCCAGTAGGAACAACATATTACTTGCAGTAAATTTTATCCAATACATATCGTCTTATTCAATGTTCAAAACTGACCACTCTTTGAACATGTGAGGTCTCATCTTAATAAATTACCATTGTAATTCTTGAGTTGATTTCATTTGTTTTTTCACAATTCCAAACTTATCTCTCCTGCAACACCAACTTCCATTACAATCAGCAGATGATCTTCTAAATGCTCACTGTCATTAACTTCCGGGACCGGTTGCTGTATTTCAAACGACTTGCTTGCAGCTAAAAGCAGGGGATTTTCTAATACAGGATTCTCTCTTGCAAACTGTTCATCCTATAAAAATAAATGGTTTGTCATATGAACCTTTTTATATTAAATGCTCAAATGTATCTTGACTGCCACTTCGATTCTTTTTTTAGGAAGGATTCATATATTCAGATACAGGTACTGGATATTTATTAGCACACTACTGAAAATAGGCTTTGCACAAAAACTACATAGATTCAATTTACCTGAGCATTTAAAATTACATACTTGAAAAGTACCATACAACATTTTTAAATAGATTACAAAATTTATGCATGTTAGAAAGTAGTGCATGTGTATGTTGTAGGTCAACATGAAATTCAGGTTAAAATGAATTCACGGCTCATGAATAATTAAGGTCAGAAGAGGATTTGACTTTGATCAACAACATGTACCTGAATCAACTGAACATTGATGCCAATAGTTGTATGCCTGATTGGCCTTTGTTCTTTCTTAGCAAAAAAATTAACATGTATTTTATACGAATGCTTTTAAGTTGAGACTTGAGACTTGATTCCCACATCTCAAAATTCTTTATGTGAGAATGTTAAGGATTCAGACTGCCAACTTGCATTTGAGAAGAGTTGTCAACAAATATCTAACTTGAAGAAACTTGTAGTTGTTGTGAATCTATGTCTATGTTAGTTAAGCTCAGGTGGAATGAGAATATTAAAAAAGAGAATTTCAAAATTTGACAGTCATGTTAATCTTCTGGCTTGACCTAATTCTTCATGACCTAGCTCTGCACATCCCAACCGCATTTCATCTTGAAGTTCAGAGACTTCACAACTTTCAAGTTCTAATACATGTATTAAATTAGCCTTGTATGCATGTAGCTATAATAGCTACAATGTCCAGCAAATGAAGTTTGAAAAGGGGGAATGACATGTTATTTATCTAAAATTACCATTCCCTGCAAGCAGAGGCCTTTTTTCCTTGTATTCAGCAAGCGGGAGAAAAGAGCATGCTGAATACAAGGAAAAGAGGCCTCTGCTAGCAGGGAAAAATTACCAACAAACAACAATTTAATAAACACAAATGGGCCGCATGCATGACACAGGGGCACCCAACGACAAGTTTCGGTAGATATCTGTTCGGTGGAGGGTAGTTCGCCTAAGGCTTTCGGCGTTGATTAAAGAGTGCACTCGGATTTTCGTAAGTAAAACGTGGCCTAAAAGATTCGTAAGGTGGCAATCATAACCCCTGAGGTTTTCGGAAAGGTCGTTATTGCTGTTTTTGGCAGTAAAAAACGTCAGCTAGCATTTTCGGAAAGAAAAAAAGGTCCCCTATAGAAAGTTCATTTCAGCTAGTATTTTCTCAAAGAAAGATTTTGTTTCCTAAATTTTTCGGACAATTAACATTTCAGCTAGGGAATCCGAACAGATCAAAGTTTTATAGCTAACCAAAACATCATTTTAAACAGACTTCAAACACCATAACGTACTTAAAAATGCCTTTCTACAACTTTTGGCTGGTTTGGCTCGTTGGGTGCCCCTGATAACATAAGATTTATTTTTCTTTTTATAACAAACTGAATCTCTTTCAACAGTCGATGAGTTTGACGATATCTCAGAAATAACAATTTCACTGCACATTCTAGCTGTTGTTGTCTGGCCATGCTACTGAAAACAAAATTTTAAGATCACAAACTCTATCTGACTTCAAATGTAGTAGTCGTACCCAAGATGCTCTGACAATTACAAACTAAATTCCTCTAAGTCCTAGCTCCTAAAAGCACATGAAATGTTTGCAAAATATAAATTAAGAATCCTTGCAAAAATACTAAGCTTACCGTTTCCATTTTCGCTTTAGATTTTATGACGTGACATTCAGTACAAGCGTACTGTTGGTGAGACAGCCGGGAAATTGCCTTGTAGTTTCTTTTCTCTGAACACAACACGAACATAACACAAAGTAAACACCGAACGGATAATAAACTTGCGGGTTCGCCCATGAAATTCGGAATGACGAGGCTTCTGATTTCAGTCGACTTTAAAGTATGATTGTCATGTTTTCAACAAAATGAAAGCTTAGCCTATTTCGTGCTCTCAGTCGCTCTCTTTCTTTGACTTTTCGTTTCGTTGTCGACGTTGTTCGCTGTTTTCAAAGTTTTCATGTAACCCCACATGAAATGACCATACAGCTTCCTGCCTTAAAAACACGCGGGCTGCAGCAGAGGATGAACTGTAATGGGACATTTCACTTGGAATACATGATCGGGCGGACGTATGGACGACGTGCGTTCGGTGACCACTACCAAATTTTCTCCGACAGATGGGTTACCATATTTTCTTACCAATGGTGCTCCGCGCGCGCACCTTCGGCGCGCAGAGCTCCGCTATTTCAGGCTGAACCTTGTCCCCCGTGCCCCCACTGCTCCAATGTCGTTTCCAGGACTTTACCCTTACAAATTGAGAAGCCCTGGGTCGAAGTTGTGCCTGCTCCTGTTAACACACACACAAAAAACTATTTTGCAGAGTTGACCGTGGTATATGAACGATGCGTACAGGGCCGGTGATTTACGGGGTACAATGGTTTCCAGGGACAACACAGGAAATGATTGACACATTTCCAAGGTTATTAGCAAGACAAGGTGACACTTATATCTCAACATATCCAAAGGCTGGTAAGGACAATTGTAACATTAATGTAACAAGATTATAGTACCTAATGTACTTTCTAAGTAACCAATATGATTGATGTAATCTAACAATGAACAATAATTACATTGAATCATTTCTTTGATATCAAAAACACAAAGCAGGAGTTAGCAATGCACAAAGTTATGGGAGGTTCACCTGTATTGTGGATGATCAATGTGAACCGACCGCGTGGCTGGCCTGGAGCTAATAGTTGACTAGTGGCTAAAGCTCGGGCCAAACTGAGGTCGCACGAGATTTGCCGAAAGTTCACTCCTACGAGATTTGTTTGACAGTTTTCCACAAAAAAAAAAAATTCTCAGCACTTGGGCCAGGCAAGCGTGAGATTTCACATGAGAGTCTGATAGGAGTCAACGTGCGAGCAGAGGATCTAGGAAGATCGAAGGGCCTCTGCTCGCGGATAGATAGGAGTTGACGCGTAATTTCATTCCAAGACTAAAGGCTACAATTAGCCTAAACTTGGGCTTGCAAAAAAACAGTATTGTATCCCTGTCGGTCCGACCTTTACAAAGAAGAAGCTTCGCGGCAACTTTCTGACACCTCCTTTTATGCTAAAGTCGAGAAGGATCTCACTTCCACCAACCAAAAAATTGTCAAAGACACGATTCAGGACCTAATAGTCAAACAAGAATTGCCGGCTACCGCTACTAATCTCATCATCACTACTCCGAGAACCTCGTGTATTTACTTTTTACCCAAAATCCACAAACCTAACAACCCGGGTCGACCTATCGTTTCTGCCTGTAGTTGCCCTACCGAACTCATTTCTAGCTATTTAGACAAGATTATGGCGCCCATCGTCAAATCTTTGCCATCTTACATTAAAGACAGTCAACACGCACTTGAAATTTTCCGCGATTTCAATTTCACCGGCGAAGACAAACTAATTTTCACTATGGATATTACATCTCTATACACTGTCATTCCAAACGGCGAAGGTCTTCAAGCACTTAAGTATTTTTTCGATCAACGCACCGTCAAGGAACCTAGCTCGGAAACGCTACTCCGCCTAGCTGAACTAGTTTTAACACTTAACTGTTTTTCTTTCGCTGACAACTATTACAAGCAAATTAATGGTGTAGCGATGGGCACAAAAATGGGACCTAGCTACGCCAATCTTTTTGTAGGGTACGTCGAGTACCAATTCTTCAATCAGTACAACGGTCCTAAACCTGAACTCTACGGTCGCTACATTGACGACTGTATCGGCGCAATTTCGTCTAGCAAGGAGGAAATCAACCAATTTATAACCGCCGTTAATTCCTTTCATCCGGCTCTAAAATATACCTGGGAAATTTCGGAAACTTCCCTGGCCTTTCTCGATATCAAAGTTTTTATCAGCGGCAACGGCTTATGTACCAGTGTGCACTACAAACCCACCGATACTCACAGTTATTTGTTGTATTCATCTTCACATCCATCTCATGTCAAAAACGCCATTCCCTATTCTCAATTTCTTAGACTTCGACGTCTATGTAGTGATGACTCTGATTTTTCCAACAAATCAGAGGAAATGTGCCAGAAACGTGGCTATCCTGATTCTGTAGTTCAATCGGGCCATCACCGCACTCAGCAGATTGATCAACAGTCAGCACTACAGACGTCACAAAAGGAAAAGAATGACAGAATTCCATTCACCCTCACATTTCACCCGCATAATAACCCAGTTAAAGCCATCATTCTTAACAACTTTAAGATACTGCAAAATGATCCAGAAACTGCTAGAATCTTTTCGGAACCACCGCTGATTTCATTCAAACGCGACAAAAATGTAGGTAACTTTCTAGTTAAAAGCGCATTCAAAACAACTGAACAACCTGGCACTTTTAAATGCGCGCGCTCGCGATGCAAAACTTGTCCTTTCATTCAAAACACTGACAAAATATCGGGCCCTAAGCGATCTGTTAAGATCACTGATCGTTTCACGTGTACCTCCGCAAATGTTATCTATTGCATAACCTGCACATTATGCAAAAAGTTATACATTGGCGAAACAGGAAGACGACTAGGTGACCGATTCCGAGAACATCTTCGTGATGTTGAGAAAGATGACAAAGACGCATCCAAACCTGTCGCTCGGCATTTTAATCTCCCTAACCATTCCAAACAACACATGTCGATCTCCGGCCTTTCCCTACATCAAGGTACCACGGAAAGCCGTAAAAATCTCGAGCAAAAACTGATCTTTCAAATTGGCACTCTTAATCCCCACGGTATCAACGAGCGCTTTTCATTCAATTAATTTATTCCTGTTTTCACGTTACCATGTTACCACCAATAGCGTAGCTCCATTTTCTGTATATAAACCATACACAACCCACAATTCCTCGATTCGCTCCGACGAAGGGCTAACGCTCGAAACGTCAGCTAATCGAATCCCTGTACGGTGGTCAATTTACATTATCAACTCCGTTGATAAACCAAATTTTCGCTTTAATAATAGATCCTTTTCATAATGGCGCCTGACAAATTATCCTTTTGTTTCTATGGAAATATGCCTTAGGCCTCCTTTACATGGAGGGATGAAGATCCTAGCACTAGGACGATCCTAGAAGGCGGATCTTTACGGGTCCGCAAATGATCCCGGACCGCAAATGATCCCCAAAATGGACCGCAAATGATCCCGGACCGCAAATGATCCCCACATTGGACCGCAAATGATCCCGAGCAAAAAATAAGGAATGGCATGGATTGATATAAAAATGACACACCAAAAACACGTTTTTTTATTTTATGAGAATTATTCCATAGTTCCTTTTTTGTTGTTGTTGTTTTTTTTTTGTTTGTTTGTTTGTTTTTAGTGGAAAATCTGTGATCTTGCGTGACGTTCTGTCTGTTTGTTGATTTCAGCACGCCGGCTGCATAGTACAGTAATTGATTTGGCAAAGACACTTGTTGTGATCGTGGACTGCGAGTTTCGCTTCATGTCTTCTGTTTATTGTGTTTTACATCCCAGGACGTTCGAGAACATGCTTAATCAGATTTCATTTCTGTCGGGTATACGATCAACGCTTCGGTGCACGTGCCCGATTTCAGTGAAAATCGAGCATGTTTAAACAAGAGGCTACAATTAGCCTAAACCCGGGCTTGCAAAAAACAGTATTGTATCCCTAACTTAGTGCTAAACAAAAGAATAGAGGGAAGTCTGTCTTTCTTACATCGGACGCATTGTGTTTAGCTTGTGTTGGAGTCTATTTCTTTAGACCCATATCAACATATATTCCTCTAAAATACAGCTCAAACATTGAGCACAATAATTATAACACTTGTAAAAAATATTTCTAAAAGAACAAGAAAAAGAGAAACAGAAAAAATAAAGCCCGTGATATATACCACTAAAAGACATCGAACCCGGGTTAGCTGCGTCACAGGCAGGAACAATGACCTTTAGGCCACAGAGGTTTATCGTTATGCAAGATGATAAAAATAGTGTATTGATTCCAAAAGTGTGGGAAAATAGTAAATAAACTACCTGTCAAAGTCTCAGGGGTGTGTGATATCCCGTACTTGAGTTATTCAACAAAATGTACATCTCAATGGAGCGGATACGGGAACACGGCAGTCCATCTGGAGTTAAATTTTGGTCATGTTAAAAGCTTTCTTCTCGCTGTTGAACTTGCAAACATTCGTATAGACACTTGTCTTAACATATTAGTTGTTCAGACTTCAAAGACACAAGGTGAATCGACGTTTTCCGATACGTGACAACAGGCATCATTCTTGCTGTTGATATGAGATTTACACTCGAATCACTCGGCCGTGAAAGGTCAAACTCCCTTTGTCTGTAGTCTCTACATTTTGGCGCTCCCCTCTTTTCGCGTCTCCTCGCAACTTCGCGCGCGCACGTGCCCCCACAATCCGTCGCCAAAATTAGAGACTACTCGCTGTCTACTGAAGCAGACACGGGGAAACACGGCAGTGGCAGTCCATCTGCCGTTAAGTTTACTCATGTTAAAAACTTTCTTCTCGCCGTTGAACTTCCAAACATTCGCATAGACACTTCTCTTAACATATTGGTTGTTCAGACTTCAAAAGCCACAAGATGAATCGACATTTTCCCATACGTGATAACGCGCATCACTGTTGTTAAAAATAGTTAGCGCTTGCGCAGAAACGCCGGAAGTGCCATTTGTGGATGATGACGACGAAAAAGAAGAACCGTTGGTAGTTTATGACCCGGGCGCCGCGCGAGACGCACGCAGCCCGGGTAATTAGCCTGGAAACAGGCTCCGCAGTGGGATTTTAAAGGAACAAAAAGAAGGATCGTGGCGAAAAAAATCGGCGAGCGAAGCGAGCCGCCAGTCCCACGCTCGGCTCGCTTCGCTCGCCGACTATTTTTTTTGGCCACATTCTTTCTTTTCGCTCCTTAACCCCACTGCGGAGCCTGGTCCCTGGCTAGTATAATTCAATTGAATAATCACGAATACAACGGAGAATTAAAATACACACACACCCGTAAAGAAATAACTGAAAAATTCCGCAGTTGATTTCGTTATCTGTTGAAATAAAAGTCTTTTGTTCACTGAGCACCCTCATTTAAAATTGTACCCAGAATACTAGAAGTGTTTCTTTCTCACATTCATGGGATCAGCCGACTGGCCTGTGGCAGGCGAGAAACGCGGTGATGTGGTTGAAATCGGAGCAGGGGTCAAAGATCATCCCAAACTTGTCACCGTCGTGTGAGCTGTGACTCCCACGCGTTCGGAAAATATGGCTAAACTGTCTTGTTCTTCTTTCATTGGTATCATTTGTGAACGTTCTTGGAGTTACTAAAGATAAGAACAAACACAAAGATCTCTAAAGACGGAAGGAAAAACGAGATAGGTTTAGATCCTGGTGTGATAACACTGATTGGCTGCTTCACATCAGTTGCACAAATTGTGTGACCACGTTTATCTTTTTAAAATTAATCAGATGATGATAGTTGGGAGCCATGATTTACGGTTTTGATTAAAATAATCGCAATTCATGCCAATTCCTTATCCATACCATTTCACCATCCATGCCATTCCTTATTTTTTGTTCGGGATCATTTGCGGTCCAACATGGTGCAATACGGGGATCATTTGCGGTCCGGGATCATTTGCGGTCCAATTTGGGGATCATTTGCGGTCCTGGGATCATTTGCGGACCCATACAGATCATCCTACCGCCATATGTTCTCTGTATTCAGTTTACATGCAAAGAATTGTACTTGGCCCTAGCGCTAGGATCTTCCTAGTCCTAGGATCATCCTACCTCAGAGGTAGGAAGATCCTAGCACTAGGAAGATCCTAGAACCATGTAAACTGAAATCGCGAGGAAGATCCTTGTACCAGGGACAAAAACAACAAAGCAAACAAACATGGCGGCGGTCGGGTGATCAGCGGCTTAAGGAAGACAATTTCGTCGAAATTTCCGACCGAAATTTCTGCATGTAAACCAAACGAACAGTTGATTCGCCCTCTAGGATCTTCCTGGTGCTAGGATCTTCCTGCCTCCATGTAAACAGGCCCTTATTAGCCATGTTAGCATGAGGAAAATTTTAGCTTTAAAGTGCTACTGAGACGAAATTTTGAGTTTTCCTTGTTTGTTGTTTTTGTGATCTTTGAAGGCTAATAATTATGCATGCCAAATTTGAGTTCGAAATTCCTAATGGAAGTCCGCTTTTTCGATGCATGTTTCTCGCGAACGAGCGTCCGCCATTACTCAAACCAAATATTGTCCGATCAGGGCGCGCACTCCGTGACGTCATCTTTTCATCTGAACCAAAGGCGACAGCTCCATACGTGGAAAAAAGACATTCCTGTTTATATGCTCATTGTTTGTAAACCCTTGTGAGGCAGATATGCCAGCTTGTCGCTGTGTTGTACAGGACTGCACCAAGAAGTCAAATCCGCCAATTGGAATATCTTTGCGTACGCCAAAGAGCAATTATAAACTGGCCAAGTGGAAAGCTTTCGTTCGCACTCACGGCTCCAACTTCAACCCCAAAGGGCTTTTCAATATCTGTTCATTTCATTTCAGGAATGAAAGGTTGTTTCGAAGAAGTTTTAGCTTGTATTCGAGTTTGAATCTTCACTCGTTTCCCATGCGTGGAAAGATACGACCGATATCAACAAAGTAAGAGACGGACTTTGTTTGAACGATCATTATTTTGGCATGTTTGCACGTCAAGAAACCGGCAAAGGAATTTTAAAAAATAATAATAATGAGAATCAAACGTGATTTAGCACCATTCTTACTTAAAGGCAAGCCGAAATTTATACCCCTATTGAATGGTTCAATTGAGGAGATTTATCTCTAAAATCCGCTGAAAAGCGCATAAATGTTGCGTTACAGTGTTTGGACCCGACCCGACATCAAGTATCGTAATCTTGCTACATTGTAGGTCAAATTTCAAACTAAATGCACAGGGTGCAGAGGAGTTCTGTTCGATCGTACACGACAAAGTCTCACCTCGTTAATTCCAAACTATGTTTACTTTGTACGATAAAGATTGTCGAAATGAAATCCTTCTGATTTGTGAATGTTTTCTGCTTCCATATCCCCCGATCTTGTCTCTCTCGTATGGCTTTCCGCCATGTTTACTTGCATATACCGCGTCGAACTGACGCTGGCCGCGGGCGCATATGGTCTTTGCCCGAAGGGCAACGAATCAGCTTCGGAAATCGGAAAGCGAAGCTTTCCGAACGAGGCACGAAGTGACGAGTAAAAGAAGAGTAAAGGGAGGAAACAAGCGTCACGTGACTAGCTCGATGTGAACCGCAATAACTGGTGACGGAAGTGGGTAGTGACCGGAAACGGGAGAGTAATCTCCCGTTGGGGAAGGATAAAAACAGCAAGTTTGTCTTTCAAAAGGCCAGCTCCACTCAAGGAAAACCCACCGGAAGCAAAAAAAAAAAAAAAAAATCGAAACCGTCCACCAGGGAAACACAAATTGAGCTAGACAGACTAGATAGCCAGCAAATACAAACAACACGTTTATTCTACGAAGTCACAACATATGCCCTTCAAACAATAGCTAACTAATAATTAGAACAATTCTCACGCTTCGACAATTCTCAGCAAACCTTCGAGCATCAAAGTCTCCTCCTTTTCTGAAAACGTCCGACGCGTGTGTCGAATGTTCACTTGTCTATGACATGATCTCGAATATAGTGGTCTTCTCTATCACCGAAGCCCGGGTACCGAAGTCACGGCTTACCGCACGCTGACGAAGCCGACAAACAAACTGATCAACGGTTTCACTGATTTCCTGTGCAATCTGCAGAAACATGTGCCTCTCAAACGGAACGTTTGCCTTTGGAACGAAGTAGTCATCAAGTGTCTGCGAAACCAGTGCTTCTAACGAACCGACACCCAGGGAAACAGAAACGCTTTCAACACCTCCCGACTCGCTGGTTGAACCACTAGCGTTAGCTCCGCTCATCTCGCCGCCGCTTATAAACCGCCGTTGAAAAGAGAAAAATATCGACAAATACCTCCACGAAACCGCGAGTGAAAAAGAACGATCCTTGTCGCTTACTGTAGAACCCCGAAACACAAATAGAGACCGCCAGCGAGTACTTCCAACACGTTTATTCTTCTAGGTCACAACACACTATACGTCATTTCCGTCACCAGTTGTTGCGGTGCACATTGAACGAAAGCGGTGTGATGAGGCCTTAAATCTCCTTTGCCAAAAATGTTACTTTTCCGACCGTTTCAACAGAATTCTTGTTCAATTTGGCTAAAAAGTGAAAATTGCAAACCATATACGAAAAATGAGGCCTTTTCATTGAATTTCGTGTTAGTTACAGGGAATCGAAAAATTGAGCCTAAATCGGTTTCCTCCCTTTACTCTTCTTGTACTGTAAGCCAACCTTTTGTAACTGTGCGCGCCCACAGTACTTTGGTCCGCGGTACATGCAAATAAACATTGCTGAAACCGTACCAGATAGAGACAAGATCGGGGGATATAGAAGGATATGGAAGTAGAAAACATTCACAATCAGAAGGATTTCATTTTGACAATCTTTATCGTACAAAGTAAACATATTTTGGAATTAACAAGGTGAGACTTTGTCGTGTACGATCGAACAGAACTCCTCTGCACCCTGTGCTAAATGCAAAACA
>JAEMWC010000021.1:660000-662500 GCA_016490735.1 Pachyseris speciosa
CTAAAAGTCCAGAAGTGTGTGTGTGTGTGTGTGTGTGTGTGTGTGTGTGTGTGTGTGTGTGTGTGTGTGTGTGTGTGTGTGTGTGTGTGTGTGTGTGTGTGTGTGTGTGTGTGTGTGTGTGTGTGTGTGCCCGAAAGAAAAAGGCCCCTAAATTTGTAGTTTCGAAAATGAAATTCACCCATACCTTCTGTACATTTAGTTTTCAGGGACGCTGCCTCAGACCACTTACTAAACTAACAAGTGCAAGTTATCAGGTACTTGCTTCCTCGGGACGTTTCAGGCAGCGTACCAACAAGGTCTATACCTATTCGATGCCACACGGTGTTCTGCACTTTGATTGGGTGAAGCTGAGATGAGGGCTTGTTAAAGTTCTTTGAGCTGCGCTAGCAAACATCACAACGCCTCACGGTTTCGTCGCAGTCTTCACCGATTCCAACCCAATAGTTCCGAGAGGTAACCTGAAAATAGACCCAAATACAACAGTTAGAGACAAATTAATTCAAAGAAGACTATGTACTAAGTTTTAGCAAAAGAGAAAGGTTTTAATTGAATCAAGATTGTATACTAATGTAAATTTTAACGAACCATTTATCGAGTCTTGTCGCGACCAAAGTGTCCTGCAAGTTTGTCTGAGTGACAGGCATGTAGAATTCTCTCCTTTTCTTCCCTCTCATGCACCCATCTCTTTGGTTCGCTATTCTCATTTGCGACGAAGAACAGCGCATCCGTCGTCCAAGAGAAATTTTTGCGCCTTTTTTCGCAGGTTTCGCTTTTGGTCTTTTGTACAGCCCTCGGGATACTGATTATCTCGGAGATAATCAAAGACTCGGTTGTATAATTTAGTCTCAGCCATCTCAGTCGAACAGGTATAAACAGAATGATTATTATACTAACTCTTGCCAGGGACACCTTAAATACTTTTAGTGTAAGCGAAGTTTATTGGTCAAAATAAAACTTTCATTCTTTTGTGTTCTATTTATGAAGCCGCGCTAAGAAAAACAATAGTAGTTGACATCATCTTGCTGCGGTAATTGGAGGGGCGGAGTGGCAAACGTAATTTAAAATAAGCTTTCTTTCTCACCTCTTCCTCACTTCAAAATAAGTCTGTTAGAATAAATATCAAGTACGTGTGTAAAAAAAACTTGCACCTTCTCTAAGAAATACCACAGCGCGTGCATCAAACACTTTCACCTTAGCACTTTACTGTTCACATAGTAGCACTGTAAACATGCGATAACTGAATTAGTTTGCAGCAAAGACTTTATATTTTCCTTTTTTCCTTATAACTTATACAAATTCAAAACATCATGACTGGAAAAAAATCCGCGTGAACTCGTATAGTCAAGCAAAATTTTGCAATGCGCTTTCGCACCAAGAGGTGTTAATACTTCAAAAAGTGGCTCTTCCTTTGTTAAAGCGCCGTCGATTCAAGCTATACAAATTCAGTATCCTGGAAAAATAATAACAACGCGAATGAAAGAAAACAAGATTTTAAAATTGCATCTATTTTCCAGCCAAGAAGTGTTACTTTAAAAGTAGCACCTTCTTTGTTAAAGCGCCGCCCATTCAGACCAAATTCGCTAGGACAGCGGACGTTATTTGCACACTTTCGTGCAGCCTTTACAGGTGTAAACCAGCATCAGGTTAGCCGTGGACACATTTTTTGGTCAACTTTGGGGTCTAGTCTTCAACGTAGGATACAAAAATCGCGAAAAAAACCCCACTGATTTTCGTCTCAGTAGCACTTTAAAGTGTAGTTAGTAAGGCTAATTTACATACACGAAAATTTGGTTTATCAACGGAGTCGATAATGTAAATTGACCACCGTACAGGGATTCGATTAGCTGACGTTTCGAGCGTTAGCCCTTCGTCGGAGCGAATCGAGGAATTGTGGGTTGTGTATGGTTTATATACAGAAAATGGAGCTACGCTATTGGTGGTAACATGGTAACGTGAAAAACAGGAATGAATTAATTGAATGAAAAGCGCTCGTTGATACCGTGGGGATTAAGAGTGCCAATTTGAAAGATCAGTTTTTGCTCGAGATTTTTACGGCTTTCCGTGGTATGTAGGGAAAGGCCGGAGATCGACATGTGTTGTTTGGAATGGTTAGGGAGATTAAAATGCCGAGCGACAGGTTTGGATGCGTCTTTGTCATCTTTCTCAACATCACGAAGATGTTCTCGGAATCGGTCACCTAGTCGTCTTCCTGTTTCGCCGATGTATAACTTTTTGCATAATGTGCAGGTTATGCAATAGATAACATTTGCGGAGGTACACGTGAAACGATCAGTGATCTTAACAGATCGCTTAGGGCCCGATATTTTGTCAGTATTTTGAATGAAAGGACAAGTTTTGCATCGCGAGCGCGCGCATTTAAAAGTACCAGGTTGTTCAGTCGTTTTGAATGCGCTTTTAACTAGAAAGTTACCTACATTTTTGTCGCGTTTGAATGAAATCAGCGGTGGTTCCGAAAAGATTCTAGCAGTTTCTGGATCAT
>JAEMWC010000021.1:665000-690000 GCA_016490735.1 Pachyseris speciosa
TGTTAATTTTTTTTTCGCTTGTTCACATGAGCTCACACTCGATAGGGAGACTAAAAGCGACATCTACCGTGAACGAAATTTCGAGGGTGCACTCAAAACGTATTCCTAAATTTTTGCAAACTTTCCTGGAACTTTGCTTGTTCCATTTAATTTCGGACCGGAAATCTAAGCACCCCAGTACATCCCAGATGATCATGGGTGTAACGTTGTTACCTAATATAGTAATGCATTGTGCTATTGTAAGATTCCTGGATGTGAGAGCACGAGGCAGTAAGATGGTGAGTCATGCCCAGTTTTGTTAGCACGGAATAAACAACAATTCTACGAACTTAGTGACTCCTGGTGAAACAATAACGTCACAATAGGTTCAAACCCTAGACTTTCCCAAGATCACAAACCAGGGTTAAAAGTAGTTGCAGTCCTTCACCTTATCACTTTTATTTGCTATCATACATATCAGGATTTGGCGGGGGCTGGGTGCAGGGTCTGGCCTGGATACGGCTTATGACCTGATCCTGGACATACGGAACCCAGCAGTTATTTGGTATAATGGCACTAATAGTGATTAGTCCAATTGGCCATGTTCTAAACGAGTAAGGGCCTGGGAACGAATCCAAACTTCATTGAAAATCAATGGCATTGAACTAAATCGATTCTCTTATGAAAGGGTATCTCAAAATAAGTGCTTTCAGCAAGTTTGACTATGTTTGGTCCAAACGTCGCCAGTTGACATGCATTTAGATCTTTAAAAAATGCCATACAAATGTCTTTATTTTGGAAAGTGTCTCCCTCCAAACCATACAAAGTCTCTAATTTTCACAATTTTCAAAAGCTTTTGTTTCAACTCCAATTCAACTGAACAGCGTCAAAGTTGGCAAGGTGACCATTCTTGAGATGCTCTTTCATGCAGTGTCAACAATTTTTTTCCAATCAATACATTTTAAAACTTATTCCCAGGCCCTGACTCATTTAGAACATGGCCAATTAGAAGAGCAGTCAAAGCTTATGAAAACAGCACCATAGCTTTTGAACTACTTTACGTCCAGACCGCTTAACTGTTTCATTCTCTTTTATAACCAGTACTTTATGGTTCATGGTTTGATCACGTGTTGAGCTGGTGGAAACACAAGGATGAGGAAAACATTTTGTTTCTTAAGTATGAGGAAATGAAAAAGGTATTTACTAGGGAATGTAGGTTTATTGCTTACTGGAAAAAATTTACAATTAAGTGACTACCGTTAGCTCTATTAAGCCCCCGGGGGGCTTATTTAATTTCAGGCCTCATTAATGGGGAGAGGGGGCTTATTAGAGAAGGGGTGGCTTATTTCAAATCTTAAACACGCCATATTCGTCTCAAAATAGTTTTGGTACAAAACTCAAACAACTGCAGTGAAAACTTTAGTATTTAGTACAGAGCAGCAAACAGTATTGTGTTTGAGTGTATATTTGTTTGAAAACAAACCAACTGGGTCAAATGAAGTGAATTTCGTAAGAGGGAATAAGAGGGACTAATAACAAAATCTCATATCCCAAAAAGGGGTGTGTGTGTGTGTGTGTGTGTGTGTGTGTGTGTGTGTGTGTGTGTGTGTGTGTGTGTGTGTGTGTGTGTGTGTGTGTGTGTGTGTGTTGGGGGCGGGGAGGGGGAGGGGCTAATATTACAAAAACCGACTTCCAAATGGGGGGCTTATTAGAGAGGGAGCTAAATAGAGATGGGGGCTATTTGGCCTGGGCTTTCACTTTCCTCAGCCCGAAAGGGGGTCATTATAAGTATGGCTCTTTTGAATTCTGCTTCACGCATAATACAGTTTTTCCTTGACAACAGGCTGCCACTGCCACTTCTAACAATTCCACCGGTTGTAACCCGAGCTATCCCACAATTCCTCGCTTGTCCCAGTCTCTTCAAGGGGGAAGGGTGCTTAGCATTTTTCAGAAAAATCCGGATGGAATAATCGTTGAATAATGGTAAGCGATTTTCTGAATTTACCGAGCAACCGGATGGCATTGGCCCTTACCATTTACTGCAAGGCGTTCCGTCATGCGCACTCACTCGTTCTGGTGCAAAAGGACCTGGAAACGGAACGATTCGCTCAAATGGTAAGCACATTTCCGAAATTCCGTTCCGAGCGGTAAAAGAGGACTACCTATGGAGGTTATTCACAATTTCCGAAAAGATTTTCCGAAAAAATTACCTTACCATTTGACTTCAAACCTAAATTTTTGGATTTTTCTGACAAATGGTAAGCACCACTGGAGTCCGAAATTCCACGGTCCCTGCCCAAGTTGAAGGGTAAAGCCTTATGGTGGATGACCTCTTTAACCCGAGAGGTGTGACTCGGAACAAAAAAGAAAACACAAACCTTTTCTCTAAGAGTAGATCATGTCCGATCTTTAGACAAGCTCTTCTACGATTACGTTTGGAATCCCAAGCCTAGACCTCGTACCCAGATCTCACTCGTGCTTGTGCTTACCGTGGGAGATCTGGCTACAAGAATTTCCCAAGCCGCACATCTCGGCCGGCACATCTCAGCACAGGGCAGCTGACGTCTGACGTTAACAGATAATAATAATAGTAATAATAATAATTATAATAATAATAATAACAGAAACACAAAAAAAAAACACTAATAAGACATTGATTTTCGTAGGATTTCTACTTTAGATCGGCAGCGCCCCTGTTGCTTCATTTTGTGATTCATTAATTGATCCATTGTACGGGTCAGTCTTGTGTTGTGTAGTTCAGCCTGTTAAGGCACCTTCTATAACTGTGTTTAGGTCGTTCATCAGATCTTTTATCTACTAAATTTAGGATTTGCCTGGTACCATCGAGAAAATCGCCAAATTTCTTGGAAAAGAACTTTCTCAAGAAACCGTGCAACGCATCGCCGAGCAAACATCATTTTCTGCTATGAAGAAGGAGGGGAATGTCAATTTTGACTGGGTGGCGAACTACCAGGGAAAATTCTTTCGCAAAGGTCAAGTGGGAGATTGGCGAAACTTCTTCTCTGAAGAACAAAGTGAGCAACTTGATGCCCTGTATGCAGAAAAAATGGCTGGATCCGGACTGGTGGTTGAATATGGAGAGACACACGATTGAAAGTTTCGATTTTTAACTTTTATCAGCCATGAAATTATCTTTACGATTAAAGTCACATTTGACCTGCGACCAGGCATTGTTTTTTGTTTTGTGTTTTTGTTATTGCGAAGGTTGGAGCTTGGGGAAATGGAAGGGGACTAGAGCCCGGGGGGTAAGGGGGCGGGAGGCAGGAGAACCTGGTTGCGGGAAGCGTACCCCCAAAGGTTGGTGCTAGCGGTGGTGGTGACGGACTGGAGAGCACTTGGCCATTTCCGAGTTGTAGGTGTGAGGAGCCTGCGTGCGGACGTCTCCTATTATTGGGGAGCAGGGATGGCGCAGTGGTGAGAGCACTCGCCTTCCACCAATGTGGCCAGGGTTCGATTCCCGGACTCGACGTCATATGTGGGTTGAGTTTGTTGTTGGTTCTCTTCTCTGCTCCGAGAGGTTTTTCTCCGGGTACTCCGGTTTTCCCCTCTCCACAAAAACCAACATTTCCAAATTCCAATTTCATCTGCTTGTAGAGCGCATTTGAACATATACACATGGAAAATGCGCTATATAAGTTCTAAATTATTATTATTATCCTATTTCCTTTGTTACAGGCTATTGTGAGGCTGATTGCCCCCCCCCCCCCCCCACCTCCCCTTGCCTCCTGTTTTTTATTGAACAGTACGTAATTAAACTGGACTTAAATTTTACTCTAACCTGGACCTTTCTTGGCCGCTTGGCTCATTCCGGCCAACATTAATTCAAACGTTACAATTCAGGGCTACCAGGGTCAACAGGCGGTCAAAAAAAAAAAACTAACTTAATCGACCTTTGAACGATGGAACCTGATCTCTAAAATGATACTCGTTTGCAGACCTGTTTCATTAATTAAGTCGCTTTGCTGTAGTAATGACAGAATGGGATTCCTGTGCGCTGTGTGGTATTTTGGTCGATTCTAGACGATTTCATGGGGTTTTAGTTCCAAAGGGTTCTTGTATCCAATTAAAATAAACCTCCTAAAGCCGTTGAATCTTAAATCCACGAAATCCCCTGGCATTAATATTGGTCATTCGTTCAAGATCGTTTTTAGATCGGAACCATCACGCTTAGTTTTCTAATAAGTGTGTTAAAAATTAATGTAAAATTTGAGACGTTTGAGCCTAAGATATCTGTTACATGATCTTCTCTGAAGACCACGCGTTTCAGCACAGGTAACCCAAGCTCGATATATGAGTGCCTGTACACTATATTGCATTACGCAAGAGTAGAAATAGGATTGTATGGGAAAACGGTTTTCTTCAAAATTAAAAATATATATATTTACGATTTAAAATAAAACAAAAAAATAGTTTACCTTGCTTCAGTCTTGTGTTTCTTTGTCTCTGGTACGGATTCTGGGTCGATTAAGAGCGATTTACGTGGTTTTTGGTTCCTCTTCTTTTCCCTCTATATTTCCTTTCCCCAGGTTGGGGACCACCGAAACCGCCGAATGGAGATCACCGAAGGAAAAGGGCCATGAAGTCGCACCCAAGGCTTCGATTGCTCGAAATTCCATGTAGTTAACGGACGATACCTTCGCTATCCATTTGTCCTCTTCATTCGAGCAGCTTGTACACTAAGAAGGAATTAAGGGCCGCTAAACTCTGCAAGCATTTTCTTCGAGCCTCATCGGATGAGGCTTCTTTCAAAGCCACATTATCGATCGTTTAGCGACCCGGTCTAAGACTGAAATTACTCACACTCGGGGTGGGTGACAGTCGTTTGCTCACAACGACATTAATACCCTCCTGCCCCCCATAAGGATACGAAATAGTCCATCGATCAGTATCTTTAAAAATCAAATAAAGCTTGTCTGTGGTTTCAGGCCATAAGGTCATAAATCGATAACGAGCCTGAAGGGGAAACGAAATGGCTGCTTGTGGCGTTATTAAAGCTATCGTTGGCTTCTGGCTGTTAATAACTACTTGAAGACCGGAAAACGTACCTGGTTGGCCCATTTTTGAGAAAAAGAAAACACATATAATTAAATGTAGATCGTGGCCCTTATTTTCTTTAAATTCCGTTTGTTTCTCCTGTTTCATCATAATGCATAACAAGCATCTCAATTTCTTAGAAGGAACTGCATGGGTTTCGTCGCATGTTGAGGTGACTGAAAACTCATATTCGGCATCTTTCTCTAAAAGTCCACTTTAGTGCAGCCTGCGGATTGTTCAGCGTTAACTGCTGGTAGTAGGGCCCCAGCCTTGTCCTTTGTGGTTTCACCTCCACGGGACAATTCTTTGTCTTCCAGGACGATATTTCTCAACGAATTCTTTCATCATAGCTATTTCAGTCTCAGCACTGATCTCTGCAGACGGAAGAGGTTGTATAAACTCTATGCTAGCAAAATCCATGCTGGTCTGCGTGACTGGATGATACGACTTTTCGTGGGTGAAACACTTGGTCCCCGAGTTTGTTACTCTCTTTAAAGAGTCCTTGGAGATGGTCCCAAAATCTTGAGACTCTATACGCACTTAACTGACAACTGAAAAATGCTTTTATTGCTTCGGAACGCTAGATAAATGCGTTGTTTCGGTTGTAACAACGGGCCAAACAAGGTTAAGGGTATATCACTGCACCCCGGCAATACCTTTTCAAGGGGCTGTTGACCCGCAGAAACACAAGCAAAGAATAAAGTAGGTCGACTTTGTCAAAATCAAAGCGTATTCATTGGGAGCACCCGAAGTACTCGGCAGTGTATGAACACATTTCTTTCACGTCTTTCACTCACTTTGTATTTGTAAAATTTTGCTGGTTTTCAAGAGTGTATTGCTCTAAAATATCTGTGTCTCATTTTATTCAAAAGAGGGAAGACCGCTAGTCCGCTATTGTCCGCTCGCGAGTCGAACCCGAGCTAAAACGTCGAAGAACATGCAAGGAACCAGCATATCCGTCTACCACCTTAAGTCGCTTTTGCAATTTCATTTCAAATTCTTCCTCCATTCTTCTTTCTGCTTCCGGCATTATAATCCAGCCATTCCTCGTCTGCTATCCCTCATTGGCATAGACGTCTCTTGGTTTCCTCGTCATCTGAGGTTTCTTGTTCGCTCGCATTTGATGAGCCCTCGACTTCGAAGTTGTACTCGAAATCAGTTTCTGCGACTTCGGAATCCGAGCTTGAGTTAAAGCCAGCATCGCTGAACGACGTGATTATGAATAGATTTGATAATCCCATTTATTTTAGTCAAACAAAAGTTCTTTCGCCAAAATACTAAACCCTGAAAACGCTTGATCGCATAATGTATAGACCAAAGCGACCGGAGCAATAGCCTGGAATGACGTCACTAGTTTCATTCTCCCATTTGCTTGATAGTGCCTCAATTGGCCCTCACTTGAAAACTTCATAAAAAAGGGTTTTAACTAAATTCAAAACTTTTTGCGGCATTTTTCTCAGTTCCATACAAAGATTTAATTGAAGGAAAAAAGAGTTTTGGGGTTATAGGCACTTTAACTGGCAACTCACATATGGTAGAGCCTCCGCAAACGACAGAAGGTAACTGAACTTTAATTAGCTGGCTTTTAGCACATCAGAATTAAGATACAAAGATGACAAAGTCGGAATTTTCTGGAGCATTCTTCCTGCCCGCTTGGCTCACTCCGGAAAACATTAACCGTTACAAATGATGGTCAGAGTTAGGATCAACAGGCGGTAAAATTAAATGAAAAACTGAGTCGAAGATAAGAAGTCTCTTGTTAATAAGTGAGTTTACTAAATAATTTTGCGATATACCGTATTTCCTTGATAAGCGTCCACGCTCTAATAAGGGCCTTCTTCTCCTCCCCTTCACTTTCTTAAATAGTAAGGATACAAGGAAAACCTGTTTCTATTGTCACTTTATTTATAATCTTTTAAACTTCAACTACACTGAGATCAGTACTACATGTTCATTTTCCGTTAAACTGGTGCGGTACCCTAGACTACATTTTTCTCCAAAGTCTCGTGTAGAATAAACCACCATCATGCAAGTCGTTACCATGAATGATGAGAAACGCAATGTTTTGTCTCTTGTTGCCATGGAAACAGAACAAGTTTTTCTCAGATGTCTTTAATAGTGCTTCTTCGCTAACAATAAATGAGCAAAAACACTTAGTCAGTGGGGCAAGAAACAATTTTTGTTTTTGCAAATTATGTTTGTATTGATCTATGATATGAGCCTAAACTTATGGACTGACTCCAGTTATTTGCAGAGAGAAAAATCGTCAAAGAAATGGGTGTTTTCTGCCTATACCTACCATCAGTCTTTCAAATGTTATGAAAGAACAATTCAACAGATTGGCTTCATTCTGGCTCACTGCATAGAAGGTTTGTCTATACATACATACATACATACATACATACATACATACATACATACATACATACATACGCACCATCGCCGAAAAGTGGGGACTTGGTTTACACACCTGCGTAACGGGGACTTGGTGTTCCTGGATATATTTTCAAATAATATATGTAGCGTTTGGATGGACTTCTTTAGCGTATGCTATGCACTCCAAAAAATTTTGGAAAAGTCCACGTTTGCGGTGTGGGGACATTATTTACACGCGCAGTGGGGACCAAAAGTTACACATCTTTTGAAACGTGGGGACTTGGTTATAGCACTAACACCGTGGGGACGTTTAGCATAATGGGCCTCTAGCATGTTTTGTTTGCTTAGGTTTCCACCTTAAGATAATTATGAAGTATGACATTCATTACGAAACTAGCGTAACGGAAAAGCAAACTAATATGAATACGATTATTTACTGACTGACCTCTCTCTATTCTTCTAAAGAAAACTGCAAAACAAAAACTATCATTTCATGTCACTGGAAAACTCAGATTTTCATGACGTTTTCTATAAATTATTAGACTGCTGTTGATTTTAATCCAGTATTTGGTCAATAATCAATTGTGGCAAATGTTATAAACCCTCAAAAAGCAGAGCCAGTCGTTCAAATGAACGTGTACTTAAGGTCTTTATTCCACCGGAATCACATTAAAATTTTAAGCGTTTTCCATTTGCTTCTTTGTTTTGTTTGCTTGTTTGTTTTTTTGTTTGTTTGTTTGTTTTCGCATTCATATGCTTCTAAAAGCTTTAAGTGGGGACAATGTACGGTTTATCGGGTTATGCAAGTTGCGTCGATGAAGGCCACAACGAGCGAGATAATTCATACATGATAAGCGCAAATTTCTCTCAGTATATGGAACACTCGTCTTTTTCTTGTCCCACATTGGCTCTTTAGCGAAAATTCGACTTTCATGGAGGCAAATTGACCCATTTATCAGCAAATTCTTGTGCCCTTAAAATCTTGGATAACACAGGACGAATTGTTCGAAGTGTAGTCGCGCGAATGACAAGATGGTTACGTGGTGCGTAAAACGTATGCGGACTGACTATAGGTGAAGCATAACGCCGTATGGTGCGGGCTAATTGGGGTCAGCTCGAAGCCCGATGATGGAGTGACTACGCCGGATTAACTAAACACTTTGATTTCTATAATGTTTGTTCACATTTAATCCACAAGTAGTGCTAGTAGGGCTTACTAAGCCTCTGGAGGAACAGTGAACTTACGAACTGAATGCGGCCGGGAGATCGGAATGCATTAATCAACCACAGAAACGGAGCTACTTAAAACGTTAAAGCAGACTGTAGCTGACATTAACACCTGATAAAGACCAACAGAAAGCGTTCGAAACGTCGCGATCAAGTACATGATGAGATAAAATGAAATATCAAGCTATAAATTGAAGACTAAATTGTAACTTATATTCCATGTGATTTCCAGTGTGAATTACACAGGACAGTATGTGATAGTATCCTGGGTGTCATAGGTTTTATTTTTCTTAACGAGTAGCGGTAACCCGCTAAATGCAAAGCAAACGAAGAAGCAAAAATATATAATAATAATACTTTTTTCTTTGACGGCGCCTCGCGCCTATTTGACGAGGCTTCACCGATTTTTCTCCATCAAATGGAGAATATTAACCTCTGGCACCCAGGGAAATGTGACAACAGAAGGGCGAAAGTTTAGTTTCATTCTCCTCTAAATCATTATTGTAATGGGAAGCGCACTAGACTCATAATTATTGTTTCGACTGTAGGATGACGCCGAAATTATAAATTTCCGCATGTTGTCTTGAATGGAGTAGATTACAGAATACCCGTCCACTTAAATTAAACCTCAAAGGCTGCTAGCGCAGTCCAACCGTCTGTCTATAATTTACATATTTCATTCAGCTGGTCGTTGTTTTAAATTCTTATTTAGCTACTACGGGCTGCGGACCGCGGTGGCAGTCCATTTCACTTCTTGGAGTTATAATATTCATACCTTATTATAGGAAATTAATGCTCTTGTTATTTAACGTTTTCGAAATTAACGCGACCTAAATTAACGCGAATTGAAGGAAAAATTACTTTCCAATAAAGGAAATTAACGAGAAAGTGGTGCAAAAATTCCAAAATAAGGGAAATTAAAGCGACTTACACAAAGACACAGAATCTGTCAGGACAACAACAACAAACTTATTCAAACATTTAGTGCAAAACTCCGCAATGCAAACAACGTCCGTGGAATTGTCCCTAAACGTAGGGTTTAGCGAAGGAATCTGGCCACTTCGAGTGTTCTTTTCAGTGTCCATGATACCGGCGGATCTCCACTCTGATAAAAGAATGGTGTTTCCTTTTTGAAGAAATATTGTAAACGAGTAAGCTTTGTGAAAGCTTGATCTGAAGTATTGTACAGTGAGCGAAAAAAGCCTATTGATTCTTAAAGGGGATTAGTTTCTAAAGAAACTGTGGTGCTGCGTCGGTGGGGAAGTGAGACACGAAAATTTGGTTTATCAACGGAGTTGATAACGTAAATTGACCACCGTACAGGGATTCGATTAGCTGACGTTTCGAGCGTTAGCCCTTCGTCGGAGCGAATCGGTGGCTAAGTTTCCGTAGCCGCCTTTGCGGCCATTGTTTTTGTCGGTGCTATTCTCCCTCCCCACCAACGTTTGCATAACCGAGCCGAACATTCCATTCCCGTTGTGTCTGAGTATCCAGTCAGGAGGGAGAGTAGAACCGACACAAACAACGGCCGCAAAGGATGCTACGGGAACTTAGCCACCGAAATTTAAAAGCCACGATGTGATTGGTCAGTTCCTGGAATGGATTGTTCGGTTCGGCTCGGTTGGTGAAGAGGACCGGCACAAACAACGGCTGCGAAGGAGGCTATAGTTGTCAAGAACGTCTGGAGTTTGGCTCGATTACCAGCCGCTGTTTCGGGAAATGAGCCTGCGTTCACCCCCTCTAAGGACCCGACTGAGCGGGGGAAATGGAGCTTTGTGTGGAGTGTATCAAGAATGTGAGGCGAAAATAATTGAAATTAAGGTCGTGGAAATTAACGCGCCATTTAATTAAGGACGCGGATTAAGGACGCGATTAAAGCTAACAAAACTTAACAAGACCTAAGTTCATAAAGTGTTAATTTCCAATAATAAGGTATTGATCGACGAGGGGACCGCGGACCTTGATGGTAGTCCGTAAGAACACTACACATGTAATATACCGGTTTTAGCGAAACCTAAGACCCCCGAAAGTTAAGACCTAAAACCTAAGACTCAAAACCTAAGACCGGAAACTTGAGACCCTGTATTTTCTTTTTATTTTCGAAGACACCTACTGTTTTCCTCTATTACCTTGATCAGACGAATATTTGCTTTTGCAATAGAGACACTATATTCTATTTAACAATTAGATTATGAGCTCGAGATTTCTATCGCGTGATAGCTGATGAGGGCGCAGCCCGAATCAGCTATCACGCATAGAAATCGAGAGGGAATAATCTAATTGTTTTAGTATAAATCTACTAGTCGTTCAAAACGAAACAATTAAGTTATCTAAATTCTCCTTCTAAACGGCTCCGAACACGCGAGAAAGCGGCTGCCATTTTGTTCACAACCGCTACTCGCTATTCTAATAGTAGTTGGTAAATGAAGAGCTACCATGTAGAGATGTTGCCAATAAAGTCATTATTATTATTATTATTATTATTATTATTATTATCATTATTATTATTATTATTACTCACTGTCTATCACTGAATAGATAGCGAGCAGCGTAGCCAATCAGAGAACGGCATTCGTGGTAGACCGCTAATAGACTTATACTAATTTTCTATGTTGTTTGCTGGGTCTTAGTTTTCGCTACTGGTGTGCGCTTTTCCGAAAACTAAGACCCCCAATTTTTCTTGTCTTTTGCCTTCATCCAAGCTCACGTATGTGTGATGCGCCTCAACAAAAACGCGATATTCCATGTTGATTCCTCTTTTTATCTTTTTCATGACTGGTATTCTTTTTTCTTTTTCTTTTACATATATATATATATATATATATATATATATATATATATATATATATATATATATATATATATATATATATATATATATATATATAATTTATTATTATTATTTTTTTTTGCTGGGTCTTAGTTTTCGCTATTGGCGTGCGTTTTTCAGAAAACTAAGACCTCCAATTTTTCCTGTCTTTTGTCTTCATCCAAACTAATGTGTCACCGATGCGCCTCAACAAAGACGTGATATTCCATGTTCATTCCTCTTTTTTCTTTTTCGTGACTTCGATTGTTTGTTGTATTCGAACCGCGTTATTGAATCATCTCAGGATCTATCTTTTCTTAGCAACTAAGACAGATGAAACTGCCAAAATTTGTAACTTTTAGCTCATGACGGTCTCCTTCACAAAATTTGCAATCTAAACTCTGACTACGTGGCAAGGAACAACATTGAATAGCGTTATTGTTTTTGAGTGTTTGGATGTTATCGGTCTGTCACTGAATTTGACAAAATGTTATATTAAAAAATTAATTTATTATACCATCCGGCAAACCAACTTGTGCCAGGGGCGAATCTCTTGTTATATTCGCTTATATTAAAATACATCGTGATGATTTGAAAAGGCTTCTCGTTACAGACGCGCAACGGCGTTTACTTTCCGACGGCGAAAAAGTAGAGTATCACAAAAGTCTGTTGTTGTCACGTAGCAGTTTTGCCACTTCCGGCCACGAATCCAGGGATGAATAAATTGGAACGCTTCCTTATTGTCAGTCTTCAGTGAAGACTGTAATAAGGATAAAAGCAAATAGGTCCTAGATCCATCAAAGTAAGAATATAGTAGCGGCTCTGATAAAGCGCATAAACTAAGATCTAAGAAAATTAAGACCTTGGTTTAAAAAATGAAAGAAAACAGGGGTATCGCACAAACATTCCAGCAAAAAATAAATAATAAAGAACACAACAAAGCTAGAAAAGGAAAAAAAAGAGAGGAATGAACATAGAATATACTGTTGAGGCACATCGCACACGCATTCGTTCGGATAAAGACAAACTGAGGACAAGAAAAATCGGAGGTCTGAGTTTTCGTAAAAACGCACGCCAGTATAGCGAAAACTAAGACTTAGCAAAGAATAGAAAAAGAATAGAAGTCACGAAAAAGAAAAAAGAGGAATGAACGTGGAATATCGCGTCTTTGCTGAGGCGCATCGCTCACACATTAGTTTGGATGTTTTGGATGTTTATTTATTTTACCACAAAATACAAATAACGATAAAACAAAACAGTTACACAAAGCAAATGAAAGTGGCGAGGAAGCCCAAAAAGAAACCACGAGGCTTATAGACATTGGGCTCCCTCAGAATAAAAATAAAGTTAACAGTAACAGTAAGGCCAGGATTGAAAGTAAAATACAATGAGGGTAAGTGTAAATTGAAGACAAAAAGACAAGAAAAATTGAAGGTCTTAGCTTTCGGAAAACGCACGCCAATGGCGAAAACTAAGACCCGCCTAAAGACAAATAAAAAAATAGAAGTCGCGAAAAGGAAAAAAGAGGAATGAACATAGAATATCGCGCCTTTGCTGAGACGCATCGCTCACACACTAGTTTGGATGAAGACAAAAAGACAAAAAAAATTGAAGGTCTTAGCTTTCGGAAAAACGCACGCCAATAACGAAAACTAAGACCCAGCAAAAAATGGAAAAAAAAAAAAGAATACAAGTCACGAAAAAGGAATCAACATGGAATATCGCGTGTTCGTTGAGGAGCATCACACACACGTGAGCTTAGATCAAGACAAAACGACAAGAAATATTGAAGGTCTTAGTTTTCGGAAAAACACGCCAATAGCGAAAACTAAGACCCAGCAAAAACAAAATAGAAAAAAAAAAATACAAGTCACGAAAAAAAAAAAAAAAAGAGGTATCAATATGGCCGGAATATCGCGTCTTTGTTGAGGCGCATCGCTCAGACATTAGTTTGGACGAAGACAAAAGACAAGAAAAATTGAGGTGGGGGTCTTAGTTTTCGCAAAAGCGCACGCCAATAGCGAAAACTAAGACCCAGCAAAGAATATAGAAAAAAATAGTGTCTCTCAGTGCAAAAGCAAATATTCGTCTGATCAAGGTAATAGAGGAAAACAATATGTGTCTTCGAAAATAAAAAGAAAATACGGAGTCTTGAAAACTCTTCGTTCGAATATTTGCCACGACTAGGGGCTACACGCTTTCTTCTGTAAAATCGTACAGACCTCAGTCGACGCCGATCCACGTACGACTTCTTCTGACCAGTTGTCAGGGGCAAACGAGCCAAATCAATCAACAGCTGTAGAAAGGCATTTTTAAGTACTTTATGGTGTTTGAAGTCTGTTTGAAGTAATGTTTTCATTAGCTAGAAGAATTTGATCGGTTCAGATTCCTTAGCTGAAATTTTAATTGCCCGAAAATGTTAGGGAACAAAGTATTCCTTTGAGAAAATGCCGCTGAAATGAACTTTCCACGAACTTTCTAGGGAACTACTTTCTTTCCTAGCCTCAGGGGCTATACGTCCCAGTTACGAGATAATCGACGTCGAAAGCCATAGGCGAACTACCCTCCACTGAACAGATATCTACTGAAACTTGTCGTTGGGTGCCCCTAAGTTGTTTCCGGGTGAGCTAGTTTCGGTATTTTTAAATATTTTAGTTAAATTTAAAAAAAATGAAACTCGAAAGTCGCTCCCCGTGAGAACTAATAGTTAATAGTTGAAACTCGAGATCTTAATGTCGTCTCCAGCTTCTGACGCGCCTGAAGCGATTGTATTTTGAAGACTGCAAGACTCAATTTCGCAAAAATCGCAAAACTTAGAGGGACTGATTTTGTCTCCAACGAGAAAATGGCTGTTCTACAGTTCCGCAGTTCACCTATGCTTTCTCATACATTTTTGCTATATTATAAAGTAAAAACACAGACGTCTATGACCCTCACCTATACCCCCTAGAAAAATATCAAAGATGTTCTGTTCCTCAATGCCGATACAAATCCTTATATTTCGAAGAAACATATACCACCCAAAATCTTATTACATTTTGTGCTATTACATATTGCGTTAGCAACGTTTACTTATTACAATTTGCGTCAAAAGCTACTACATTTTGCATAACTATTAAATTTTGTGGCAAAAGTTATTACATTTTGCGCTACTGTTACATTTTGCGTCAGTTATTACATTTTGTGGCGTAACAGGGCCCTTTTCAGCAAAAAATCGCAAGAGCAACAATGACTGATATTGTCTGCAACGAGAAAATGTTTGTCAGCAAGAATCGCAGGTCCAGCACCAATAACGAATTTTACAAGGGGATGGAAGGAGGAAGTTGCATGCCACAGAGGACCCTGGGCACGGTCGACTGAAAATTTCGCGAAAATCCCAAAAGTAACAAGAACTGATTTTGTCGGCAACGACAAAATCGCTATTAGCAAGAATCACTAACATCGCAAGACTAACAAATGACAGGAGAAAGTGACAAAGGTACAGAGGGCCCTCGTCAAGCCCGAATTTCATAAAAAATCCCAAAATTAAGAAGCATTTTGTGTCGAACGACAAAATAGTTGTTAGCACGAATTGCGAATATCGCAAGAATAACAAATTTTACAAAGGAATTTAAGCATAATGGGCCTCTAGCATGTTTTGATTGTTTAGGTTTTCACCTTAAAATGATTGTGAAGTATAACACTCATTACGAAACTAGCGTAACGGAAAAGCAAACAAATATGAAAACGATTGTTTACTGACTGACCTCTCTCTATTCTTCTAGTAAAGAAAACTGCAAAAAAAAACTATACTTTTATGTCACTGGAAAACGTATTTTAATGACGTTTTCTGTAAATTATTAAACTGATGTTGATTTTTATCCGGTATTGGTCAATAATCGAATGTGGCAAATGTTATAATCCCTCAAAGAGCAGAGTCAGTCGTTCAAATCAACGCTTACTTACGGTCTTTATTCCACCGGAACCACATTAAAATTTTAAGCGTTTTCTATTTTCTTCCTTGTTTTGTTTTTATGTCTGCTTGTTTTCGCATTCATGTGCTTCTGAGTGAGGACAATATACGATTTATCGGGTGATGCAGGTTGCGTTGATGAAGGCCACAACGAGCGAGATATCATACGTTACAAGCGTCACGAGACCGCAAATTTTTCTCAATATATGGAACACTCTTCTTTTTCATGTCTCACATTGGCTCTTTTTCGAAAATTCTATTTTCATGGAGGCAATTTGGCCCGTCCATCAGCACTTTCTAGTGCCCTTGAAAACTTGGATAGCACAGGACGAATTATTCGAAGTGCCGCGTCGCGCGAATGACAAGATGGTTGCGTGGTGCGCAGAACGTATGCGCACTAGTAATAGGCGAGCACCGTCTTCTCTTCACTCTGTATAATGTTGTATGATAAGGGAAAATTGGGGTCAGCTCAAAGCCCGGTAATGGAGTGACTAAGCCGGATTAACTAAAATCTTTGAGTTCTATAAGTTTTGTTCACATTTACCTAATATCGCATCTGTAATGTCTGACCTTACAAAAGAAGCGTAAAATGTATCACATTGGTACTATGTACCCGAAGAAATACCAAGTTTTAGCAATGATGCCTGGAAACGTTGACAAAGAAACAAAGGATAAATGTATCCATGACGTCGATAATCAAAAACTCAAACCAACAGCTAATTTCAGAATTCTTAGATGCAGGATCGGTGACTGAATACATAAGCGACATCTGTAAAAAAAAAAAAAGCGAGTGAGATAAAGGAGTGCCAGTAAGACTACGCAATCTAATCTCATGCAAAACCAAACTTTACCTAACAGCAGTTCTTCCTCATCTGAAGTATTGCCAAACTGTATGACATTTTTGTAAGCAATCCGAGAGGAGAAAATTGGAGAGACTGAAAGAACGCGCTCTAAGAGTAATTTACAACTGCAGGACGGATACGTACGAAGACCTTCTACGCCGTGCAAAGTTGCCCTCTCGCTGAGTTATATAACCGTTGCATCGAATCCTCTGATTGGCCACTGCAATGGAAGAAAGGTGACTGGGCATCAGAGTTTAAGAAAGATAGCAAACAAGACATTAAGAACTATGGACCTGTTACAGTATTAACAGTGATAGGGAAAGTCTTTGAGCAGCTACTGAGCAAACAGCTGGCATCATTTATAGACCCAATGTTAGGCAACAAATTGACTGCATATCGAAAGGATCAGAGCTGTGAGACTTCCCTCATTGGATTGGTAGAAAGATGGAAAAAGGCTGTTGACAATAGGAACGTTGTTGGAGTCTTGTCCACTGATATGTCAAAGGTATTCGATACGCTTTACCCTCCGCTAATGATAAACAAACTGAGAGCATATAGTTTCTCTAACAACTCGCTAGCCCTGATGCGATCATATTTCACAAACAGGAAAAACAGAGTTAAGATCAGTCAAGAAACAACAAGCGATTGGTACGCGACCACGAGAGGTTGTCCCCAGATCCTTGGACGTGAAAATTACCAACAGCTGAAAATCTGGTATAGTGAGAGTGTATAAAGTCAGAACGAATGAAAAGATCAGTGATTTTGAAGGGAGCGCAATGGTTAGCAACGTCATGCATGAGGATAGCCATATACTAAAAGAAAAGTAAATTCAAAGGTAATATGCTGGTGCTTACAAACAGAGGAATTGCATGAGCTCTGCACTCAGAGAAGTATATTAAACGGAGAGCTCTTTTTTGCAGAATAAGTACTTTGTTCTGATAACAATTAGTAGCTTGGCCCAGGCGGTAAGACCATAAGAAATATATGGCTCTATTAACGATCGATAAATCCTTATAAGAGTATTTGAAGGTACAAAATGCCTGAGCCTAGCAATAATACCAACACCTTTCCTTGTTTTGGATGAAATGTGATCTATGTGATATCTCCATGAGAGGTTACTATCTATGAGAACACCTAAATATTTCACATAGTTTTTACGTTCGAGAGGTATAGATTTCTGTAAGCTGTTATCATAGATCTTTAAGTTCACGTCATAGTAAGCTTTGTGTTGATAGGGATGGAAAATAACAAAGTTGGACTTGCCAGTGTTTAGCGATAATTTGTTTGCATTTAGCCACTCGCAAACTTGCATTAATTTATCATTAAAGACTGCATCAAGGGATTCAAATTTTTGTCAGCGTAAAGGAGATTGGTATCATCAGCGAAAAAGTAAAAGCTGAGCTTATGTTGAGCGAGGCAGATGTCATTAATGTAGACCAAAAGGAGCAATGGAACCAAAGTAGAGCCTTGAGGAATGCCATATAATATTTTCCCTCTGCTGAAGATGCTGATTCCAATTTGACTAGTCTGGAGCCTATCAGATAGATATGAAGAAAACCAATCGCTGATAATTCCGCGTACACCGTAGGGATGTAGTTTACATAGTAATATGGATTGGTCAGCGGTGTCGAAAGCTTTTTTTAAGTCATTAAAAACACCACAAGAAAACAATCCCGCGTCCATGTTACTTTGAATTGTAGTGACAATATCTAAAATTGCATGTTGAGTAAAATGATTTTTTCGGAAACCATATTTAGATTGCGAAAGGATTTGATTCTTTTCAATGAAAAAAAGTGAGGCGTTTGTTCATCAATCTTTCGAACAGTCGATTAAACACAGAGAGTAATGAAATTGGCCTCTAATTGCCTGGTACAGTTTCCTTGCCTGCCAAGGGCCCTATTGCCGTTTGTCACTTTCTCCTTGTATTCCTTTGCTTAACTTGTTATTCTTGCGATATTTCCGGCCGATTCTTGGTAACAGCGCGTTATTTCGTCGGAGACACGGTCCTTGTTTTTGTGAAATTCTCGGTTTTCCAAGGGCCCTCTCTGCCTTCTCACTATTTCCTTAAATTTCTCTGCAAAATTCAGTGTCATTCTTGCGATTTTTGCTAATGGCCATTTTGTCGTTGCAGACAAAATCATGGACTACCATGATGGACTACCGAAATGGACTACCTATATGGACTGCTAAATGGACTACCAAAAATGGACTACCCTTAATTACCTACCTTGAAAAAAAAAATTAGTAAAGTTTGGTTGTTTTCATCGATTGATCGTGATCTTCACCAGCTTGTTATTTTTTAAATGCTGCTGGTCAGCTGTTCTGCAGGCGTATTCATTCGTTCCGTGTGATGGCTGACATGCTGGATAGTGAGCAAAAATTTGATTATAATCGTTCGTTATAGATAGGGTAGGGAAAATCACAGATATTTTGGTCTTTAAGTGCCACCAACACTGAAATATTTTTTTCGCTAAAATTAATCTTTGCACCTATTCAAAACGCATTGCGCCTTTAATTTTTTATAACCAAATCTCGACTTTTTACAGGCTGTAAAAGTTACGACATTAGCCGTCGTCTGTCACACGATCAAGCTAGTAAGGAGCGTGAGTCTTTTCCCCAGTTAAAGTCACAAACTGATTTTCATCGCGACATGCATACATAATAGTCAACTGGGGAATAGACCTATGCCCCAGCTGACTTGGTCGTGTACCAAATGATGCATAGTTTATCGTAAGCCCCATAAAAAAACTCTAAAGGCTGGAAATAAATGCTACATGTTTTTGGAATATGTACAAAGTATTATATTAGCGGAAAAAAAACTATTCTTGGGGCTAGGTGCACTTTAAATAAGGTAAGGCTTTTGGGAAGCAGGCTGCACCCCCACCCAATTTTTCAGGGAGTACCCCCTGGGCCTGGTCATGTGATCTATTTTTGAGTTGTATCTTCTTCTGTCACTTACCATTTTGAACATCATGACAGCCAGGCAAGGAATCATCTGGAAGATTATAAATCAAATTTTTACTACAGCTGCAGCCTGTCAGCCATCATGCATGACGAGTGAATGCGCCTGCAGAACAGCTGAACAGCAGCATTTAAAAAATATCAAGATGGTGAAGATCAATCGATGAAAACAACCAAACTTTACTAATTTTTTTTTTCAAGGTAGGTAATTAAGGGTAGTCCATTTTTGGTAGTCCATTTAGCAGTCCATATAGGTAGTCCATTTCGGTAGTCCATCATGGTAGTCCATGGACTGGGGGTCAGTGAAATGTACCGACCCATACTTTATTCTAAAATCGCTTAACTTTTTCATACAAATCTGAACATTTGTGCGCCAAAACTCTTTTCCGATCTCTTTTTTTGGCACCTCAAACTTGAAATAAAGGCATTTCAACTGTATACTTAGTAAACAATGGAAAACTTTCGCGGAATCTTGAAGTGAAGGGAGTGAAGTGGCTCCCGTGGTGAATGAATGAATTATATGCGCGCGAAAGATGCGCGACACCCTTTAGCTGGCAACCGCCGACCAATATTTAGCCGAAAGTCAAATGGCCCACCATGCGGGTCAAATTTCAGATCAAATACCCGAGGTATGCCGGGGGTGGGGATGGGCGCTTTTGGAATTGACTCATACATACGCCAATATCTGCTCCTTAAAATGCATTTGCGTACTTTGACTAATAAAATATAAAGCTACACCTGTAAACTACATGACAGAATAACTTCAGCCTTGTAACAAACAGCTGAAACAACTTCTCATAAACTAGCTTACTTGGTGCGGGTTGTTAGTAAATTAATAATAATTAAATATAACATGAAAAGGCTCACCATTTCCGGCGAAGGTCAATGTTCAAAGTGAGTAATGATTAAAGATTCAACAAGTTCTCGTCCCTTTATCGATATCCTTGTTCATTGTTCCATAAGATAAGAGACCATTTTCTTCTGTCCGCGATTAAACCGCTGTACAACAAGTCTGTCTTTATTAATCGTGTCACGTGATAATTTAAAATCCGCTGACGTGCCCCGGCTTTAAAGAGAGAGCACTGAAGAGTGTTCATCGTACTTTAATATTGTTGTGTTGTACAGTGTGTAGATCGTCGGCAATTTTCAGCGATGTCTGCTGCTGTTTTAGGAAATTGGTAATGGCAAGGAAGAAAATAAGTGACTCAGCTCAAAAAGGAGGACTGTTTTCGTACTGTTTATGCAAAACTGGCCAAGGCACAGCTCGTGTTGCTTCAGCTAGCTGTCATGCACGAATCCAGTGATCCTCAATCTGACTTCTGCTACAAGACAGGACTTTGTGGAGCTCTTAGTTTTAGTGGGTGAAAAACGTGAATGAAAATTTCGTTTTCTTATGCTGGATTTTGAAAAAGAGGAGATCAGAGACAAGGTATGGAAAACTACGTTATTTTCCCACGGGCACTCAAGCTTACTGCCCGTCATCACATGACATATGGCATGCTGTATCACAGTCAGCAAATAAGCTTATTTCCTTAGACTTTTCTGACGCTCTTTCACTCTTTTTTGGCACTCTTTCACGAAGGGCGGGTAGGTCCCGTTGAATCATCTTTGATCTCCCCAAGAAATTTCAGTCATATGAGAAACGGAAAAACCTTGAGTCAAAGTTGCCCTGCACATAATTACACAATAGAGGCAAAAACAAAGTGAACTTTAGGGATGCCCATAGTTAATTAAGGTTCAAGGTTATGAGACAAAAGTATGCTTGGCAACAGACAAGATCGGTCAGTTCCAAAGGGTGGCAACAGAATTTCAAGTGATGGGTGAGAATATTGCCTCTTGGTCCCAGGCCCTGTTGCTATCTCAAGTGGACAGCTATTTTTCTCCAAAGAGACAGCAAAGAGACTATAAAAGGTGCATTCATGGAAACCTTAGCTTGTGAAAGCAAATTAGTGGTCATTACCATTTTAAACAAGAGCAAGAGAGGGATTTCCCTTTTTCTGGGAAAGTCAAGTTTCTTATGTATAAAGGAGGATGAGGGAGGATTGTGTAGTTCCAGAATATTCACACCTGATACTAATTTAAGGTCTTTTGAAACCCCAAGGGGTCTGAAAAGCCAGATACTGTATTTGCAAGCTTTTATGGGAATTATGAAGCTGTAGTGGAATTTTCATTTTCCATGAGAAGGATATGGATATAAATTATGGTGCCTTCTGTTATTAGTGTGCATACATACTGTACACCATGCAGCCATCTTTTCACATGCATGACTACATGTGCAATATCCTTGGAAAATCGATTGATTGCTGGTGACCTATTTTTTGTCAACTCTTGATTTAGCGGATAGCTTCAAGGGAATTACAACATGTTGTCTACACCAAAGAAACTTAAACAAAAGCATTATTGTGGTGTGTTTCTGTGATATCAGTGATGCTGAGTCACTGAAAAGCAAATCAAGTAAAGTTTCTATGCCAAGTAGTAAATAATCAAAACACTTTGCTGTAAGTGACTCAAGTCAAGTGAATCGTTTAATAAAGAAGTTCTACTCATAATGGTTTAACACACAACAAATCTTCTGTTTTGGTTTTATTCTTTATTTTTAGTGATGTTTCAACAATAAGAATAAAGATGTTTTCATCGAACACTGGTATTATTTTATTCATTAGAATTAAATAAATATCGTAATTAGTGTTCTCATTCATCTTACCCTAAATAACTGTAATTTGTAACTAAATCCTATATGTAAATTCTTTTCATGTTCCAAAGGTGGAGATGTTGTATGCTGATGGAGTACAGTGGACTGTGAATAGGATCACTGGATTATACTAAGTAACTATAATAGTTATGTTGATAGCTTATCTCTCATATCAGTTAAAGTGTACACTGTGTACTTTTTTGTACAAAGAAAGGTTCTGTCTTAAAGTACATGTAAGACAATTGTAAGTTATTTATTGTTACTGACTGAATTGGAATGACAGTGAAGTTACTGGAAAGGATTTGATAATCACACTGTAGTATAATCGTGTTATTGTATTACCCTGTATTACATTTTCAGAGGGTCTTGTGATTTTTGGCCTGCCTTTCAAATTGACAAATAATCAACACTTACATCACCCTGCTGGTAGAACCTTTCTTATACTCTGGAAGAAAGACTCTGCAGAAATCGAGTCAAGTCTTTCAAGTTGCCGCAGCCCCAATTTTTGGGCTATCAATCCAGTTTTCTGTTGTCAAACTGGTTTTATTTTACCGCATGTATTAATTGTTGATAAACCAAAGGTTAAAACTGAGCCCACAACACTGAACCCATGCGATTCGCCCTGGGCTCGAAATTGTATCCAGGCAACAACAAGTGCATGCTCAATAAAGACTTCACTCAATTTCTGCAGAGTCTTTCTTTCGGAGTTTAAGAAAGGCTCTGCTAGCAGGGTGCACTACATGTACAGTAACATGTACAAGAAATTAAAGTAATGATTGTCAGTTATTTTTTGACAGAAAATGCAAAAGGAACAGTACCTTTCCTCTGAAAAGTTTTTGGACAAAAGGAATTACCATTAGAGTTACTCTATTTAAACTTAATAATTTTCTCATTGTTAGTGGAATTATAGGAATTTCACTGTACCACTTCATGGCATTATTATTTAAATATTTTGCTACAAACAGTTTTTAATACCCCCATGCTTCCACAGAAAAAAGGGCGAACTCATCAAAATGGAATGTGACAAGTATGTATACCATTTAATGGTATATATACTTGTCACATATATGTATATATGTATACCATTTAATGGTATACATACTTGTCACATTCCATTATGTGCACGAAAAAGATTGTACATTGTAGTGTTTAGTTTGGCAGAAAATTCTCACTGGTTTTTTAAGGCTCTCTGACTTTGCCTCTGTATCAAAGTTTTGTGAGCTCCAAAACATTTGCTGTCAATTTGAATGGGATGCTTGGAATTAAGAGAAATCCTCTGAAACTGTCAATTAAAACACTTGTAAAATGCAAGGTACATGCACTACTGTATGTGATCACTCTTGGTATGCGATCAGATGTCCTGAAAAAAAATTCAGAAATCAATGGTCAACCCTTAGACTTTGTGGTTTCTTATAAACTGGTTCCAGACTTATTTCAGTGAAAGTATAAATAAATCGTACAAAATGGTTGACATCGGAAAATCCTTTCAGACCTCTTTGCAAAAACTACTACTGTACACTGTACTAGATCATTAGTTCAATTGTGATAACCCCCCACCCAGCTACCCCTTTCCCGCTCTAGGATGACCAACCAGTGGCTGACCAGCTGCTTAAACCTATAAAAAGGGGACTTCCTAAGGAAGACCAGAGCTGGTTTGAATGAAGTGAAAAGATGCAAAAATAGCCATACATCTGTATAAAGCTAACTTGCTTATTCAAGCTTATTCTTGTACAAACTTGTTATGAGCTAGGAATTTCAGTTATTTTAAGTCACAAGTGTCTTGTGGTTGTACAATTCTTGATTGACAGAAGCTAAAATACACAGTTAGCCATATAATAAACAACTTAATGACCTCAACTGTTCGGTCATTACGGGAAAATCTCAAACCTCAGCCTGGCTGTATTGGCCTCGCTATTGCGGGCAACCCTAAAACACGGAATCCGGAATCCAGAATCCAGAATCCGGAATCTGGAATTCGGAATTTGGAAAAAGGAAAAGCTTGATTTCACAAAAGGCAAAATTGCCTTACATTACTGAAATCTTTTGAAGAGTTTTGGTTGTAGACTTATTGTAGCTAGTCACTAATTCATCTGTACTGAGTTGTTAACGTCAGCTGAGCGACTAAAAAGTTTTAACTTTTTTCTGCACAGAGTCTTTCCTTTTCAAAATCACCATGGGAACAATGATTTCTCATTAATGGGTAATAATAACTCACATACAAAATTCGTGTGTAACACGCTGACGGATCGAAACGATCACACACACATAAGTGAGTCAGGGAGTGATTATGTTAACAAATTGAATTTTCTTATTTTAATTACTGTAAGGTGGTGTAAATTGGACCAGTGTCCCTATTACCTTACTGCCTGTATTAAGTGCATCGTAGGGAAAATTATATATATACACTGTGTGTGAGTCTAGGAGTGATTATGTTACTGTCAGATAGTGTAAATTGGAGCAGAAAATATTTATAAAATCCTGTGTCCCTGTTACCTGACTGTTCATATTATGTGCGTTTTACGGAAAATATGTCTATGAAGGAGAAAAAAAAAGAACCCTGTCCAAAGCAGTCCATTAATGTCTGTATTAAGTAGTTGTCTGTATGTGTCTATCTATACTTAGCCATAATTCCACTTCATTACAACTGAGAAAACCTAATGACTAGCTCACCTTATCTGTGTTGGCATCACGTTTTACAATCTTCACTGCATTTCAAGCATTGTAATCTTAGTATCTCTAAAAACAGAGGACAATTTATCATAGTCCCCACACTGCTTGTGTATCACATATTAAAGCAGGAGTGTAAACGAAGATGAAGCCCATAATTTAGAGTCTGTTAACCAATTCTGCAACTGCACATTCCATAGCACAGATGTATATAACAATCATATCCCATGGATGAAAAAATGTTTACACTCTTCTGAGACACTGTGAGGACCTTCACCTAAAAACTTACACTCCAGTGGAGTTGTGGGGACGTCTCGGATTTCGTGTTTAAAATGTGTTTTTCAGCAAGTTATAGATTTTGGAGGCAATGTAGTCGTGGGGACCATGTTTTGCATGGTCCCCACTATGCCAACCGTCCCCACGGTGCTGGTGTGTAAACA
>JAEMWC010000021.1:692500-877500 GCA_016490735.1 Pachyseris speciosa
TGCACTTATTTCTTTGTGCTTTGTACAACTGATAATTACTGTCAGTTCTGTCTTCCGTAAACTTTCTCCAAAGCCTGTTTCTATAGCGTATCGCTTTTCGCCATTCTTCTGTCATGTAAGGGACCTGATTGCCACGCACATGAAATTGCTTTAATGGGGCGTGATCATCAATCACCTCTGTGAATAGAGTCTCAAACACAAACAGCTTGTCATCTACATCTTCAAAGACATCCATAACATTAAAAGGAACAGTATGCAAATCAGCCAAAAATAAATCACGATCGAAATGTTTCAGGCTACGGAAACAGAGTTTTCTTGACCTCATTTTAGGCGCAGTTTTTTTCAAGAATGCATACACCAGTGAATGATCGCTTAGCTGAACATGGACAACTCCAGAAGTCAAGACCCTGGTTTTGTTGTTCGTTATGACCAGATCAAGCAAAGTAGTTGATGTTTTTGTTATTCTGGTCGGAGAGCTTATCAGATTGTGTAGATTATAAATGTCAAGCAAATCCAATAAAGATCGCCCATCCTTTGGTGGCTTATCCGGTGCGATCAGGTCCGCGTTAAAATCACCAAGCAAGAAATAGTTGCCAGGTAGAGAAGTAACTGCGTCTAGCAGAGATACTAGCTCATACGTCCACACGGTCTTGGGAACTTTGATGGATGTAGGAGGTCGATAAATACCCACAATAGTCTCCCAAGTCTTGCCGATCATAACTTTAAACACGATAGATTCAGTCTTGTATCCCGCTCGTTCACTAAGTGCTAGATTTGGGAGATCCTTGACGACTTTAAAGCAAAAATCACTTCGTATGAAAACCATTAGACCACCGCCGCCTTTGGTCCTGTCCGCTCGGCACATTCTAAACCCAGAGATGTGAAATTGGGAGTCAGGGAATGTCGAATCGATCTTTGTTTCAGAGACCACCAAAATGTCAAATCGACCATCCAAAAGCCATGTTTTAATCTCATGGAACCTAAAACCAGCTATGGAGTTTGCGTTAATATGTCCAATCTTGACATTGGCACGATGTTGCTCCAACACGGTATGAAACTCGTTCCACGTCTCGTTTTGAATGTCCGAGTCAGAAGAGTCGGAATCAGAATAAGAACGTTGCTGATAACACTCGGCGGTTAGCTTTGGCAAAGAACACAGACCGCAAGTCCAGTTGGATGCTTGGTTATATGAATAGTGCTGAAAACTAGCTTTGGACATGTACAAACACTTTGCGTGAGACCAACCACTGCATTCAGCACACAAGATGGCGTCCTGATTCCTTCGTATTGTTTTGCTGCACTCTTGACAAAATAGTTTGGGAGCTTTAGGCTTTGGAGGCCCAGGATTGATAGCAACATCCCCGCAAAGCGGCAACCGACTCACATGAAACGTACTCGTGCCCTTCACGTCGTATGATACCCGTGTATGAAGGTAAAAACGTCCTCCCTGCTTTCGACGTTGCTGTCGAAACTGGATAGTTGATGGTACAACTCCAGGACCAGCCACAGATATCCAATAGTTGTCCTTCACAAAACCTACACGATCATTCCAAGGATTGCTTTTCGAGTTATTAGAATACAGAATAGCCAAACAACCCCACCAAACGAGCAGTATGGACCAGCCACGAAAAACGTGACCGTACGCCATTTCATGCATAAATCATTTATCTATCTCGAATTTGATCCCTAAAAATCTGGCAAAAGTAAAATCATGGAAAGTAAATAAATTTTGCCATCTACAAATTCTATGCCAGTTTCAAATTTCAAACCTTCATAGTGTGTGGGTTCTTTTACGTCCCACAGAATCAATTATGAAGAGTTGTGAGACTGGGCCTACGAGTAGTCTGGACAGATATTTTTTCAACTAAATCCTTTATTCAGAGAGTAAACATTGCGAAACAGCTCTTCTGCTTTCGAATTATAGAGGAAGTTTGGAAAAAGGCAAACAAGAGCTCTATCAGCTTCCTTTTTATCAGCAACCTCAACCAAGCAGCAAAACAGCAAGAATCTGACCTTATTACATCCTGAGAAATTCCACATATCATTGAGCGGGAAGGGCTCCGAGCAAACAATTTACTTTTTTTTTTCATAAATCTCCGACCAGGCTTCAATCCTGCACCAAAGGTTCTGCTGGCACGTTCAAGGTAAATTCTGCAAATGGTTTGGCCAACCAGAGAGTGAATTCAAATGTGCTGAGTATAGCCACGTGACCAGCAGTCATGTGACAAGATACATGCATAAAAAAACCCAGTCCTCGATCAAAGAACTAATAGTTTTAATACCCCCACACCCAACTCACTTTTAGCAAATTAGTAAAAAGCTTGATTCCAATACAGTTTCTTGGGTACCAAGCCCCCTTAAGGTGGAATTTAAGGTGAATTGGAGTGAAGAAGTTTAAAGAAGGGATTAAAATATACAAAAATGTTTTGAAACACCACCAGACAGTTGACACCCTACAAGGGCACTGAAGGTTGCTGGGGAACTGTTTTGGTGTTCATCTACTAATTTTCCTCTTAAAACTTCAATATTCTCTATTTCCCTAAATTTAACAAATCCTTTGAGAAAAATTATCTCTTCCCAAATATGCCCAAAAAGTCACCAAAAAATTAATAAAATATCCCACAATACAGCCTCGTGGGATGACCATAGGGATTTTGGAGCCCATCCTGATTGACGATCCATGCGGGGATGAGACGCGACGAGTGGGAATTAAGAAGAAATCCCCGCGGGAGGCAGCTAATACGAGCTAGGGTGTTGCTATGAACCGCTGAACTCGAAAAATGAATCACAAACCACTCGCAAAAATATGATTTAGATTTCTTTGTTAGGAAATTAGAACTGAAAAAAGCAATTTCGTGACATTATAGGACGAAAAAACGCTTAGCACCAAAGCGATACGCCTCTTGCGAGTCTAAGGGGAGTCAAAGAACTTTTCAACTCTTATATTAAGTTATTCGCGTCAGACCGGTCATAGAGTTCCCTCGTGCGGGTGGGCCCCCGTGAGGGTGAAACTCTGCAGAGGCTCTACTCCGCTCAACTCAGGCCTCGTGAGGGAAGTGGTTAGTTTCCCCTCAAAATATTTATTAAAACACCTTTTTTCATATTGGAGAAAAACACTGGCTTGGAAATTTCGATTCATGTACATTTCAAATTATCAATATTTCCTCTTTCACTCAATTTGACTAATCCTTTGACAAAAATTATCTCTTCCCATATCTACTCAAAAATCACCAAATAATTCATGAAATATCCCACAATACAGCTTCGTGAGATGAGCATAGGGAATTTAGAATTGCTTGAAACGCGAACCACATATTAACGTAAAATCCATGTTAAGCCACGCAAAATTAAGTCACACCTTAAAAACAAACAACCCTATTCTGATCCGTTCCGTTTATCCCAGACAAAATTATCAAATAAAAGTTCCTCCATTTCTGTAGTTAATAGAGACCTTAACCCACACCAGCCAAAAGCGGCCGAGCAAAACCACGTCCCTTTCACCGCTTGTGACGTCCTCAGTTTTAAAGCTCGTAGACAACTTTTACATGTAGCATGTGTAGGAGGAAGAGATCTTTCAAAACATGCCCAAACGAGCACGATTTCGTCAAACAGGTCGGAGAGAACGCGAAAAAACCAAGTGACGTTGAGCCAAAAATTTGATTGAAAATCTCGTTCCACTTCCCACCTGCACTTCCTATCCTCTAATCCTACGATCCTAGAAGTTTTCCCCAAATGTTTTACTAAAATGAAGCCCAGAAAATGACCAGCAAATTAAAAAGAAAGCGAGACAAGAAAAGGGAAAGAAATGGGGAAGAGAGAAAGGGAAAGGTAGAAGGCGAGGAGGCTGTGAAACTTTTCAAATTTTGTTTTCTGCACATAACCGAACTTGGAAAGCTAATATTAAGCATCTGGAACAGAAGAGCGCGAGGAGCTCCACCAGAAACGGAGTTTTAAGCAGTTTTGGTTCTTTTTAGCTAGATTCTGGCCAGAAAACGGCTCGACGAGCTTCAACTGGTGTTTTGGCAAAATGCTTGGTAGTTAAAGGGTTAAAGTCTCTAATAAGGGACTACTCGTTGGCTAAGATAGTCTTATTTTAGCATCTATCCTCACCCGGACCTTCCTCTTTAGCTCTTATTTCAAGATCGTTCGGTCAAACAAGAAAAATTCAGGCAAACGCCCCGAAAGTCCATTTAACTTTCCGCTGCACACGTAGGATACAACTTAAGCTGAGACCAAGTGCTCTCCAGTCCTTCACCGCCATCGCTAGCACCAAGCTTTGGGGGTACGCTTTCCGCAACCTGTTCAAATCCCCCCTCCCCACCCTTCAATACGTTTTTCTTCCGCCCCTTTTTCCCCGGGCTCCCGTCCCCCTCGCCTCCTCTTAATTTAAAATTAAAATCGAAGTTTTCAATGGAATGTCTCTCCGTATTCAAAAACCACCCCAGTACCAGCCATTTTCTTTGCATACAAGGCGTCTAGTCGCTTGCTTTGTTCTTCAGAGAAGAAGTTTCGCCAATCTCCCACTTGACCTTTGCGTAGGAATTTTCCTTGAAGGTTTGCCAGCCATTGATAATTGGCATTTCCATCCTTTTTCATGGCAGAAAATGATGTTTGCTCGGCGATGCGTTGCACGGTTTCTCGAGAAAGTTCTTTTCTAAGAAATTTGGCGATTTTCTTGATAGTACCAGGCAAATCCTAAATTTAGGAGACAAAAGATATGATGAACGACCAAAGCACAGTTCTGGAAGAAGGTGCCTTAACAGGCTGAACTACACAACACTAGACTGGTCCATCCCTTCAGCTTGATAGGTAGTTTTGATATCAACTTAATTTCTGTGCAATGAATCAATTAATGAATAACGAAATGAAGCAACAGAGGCGCTGCCTATCTCAAGTTAGTCCTTTTCTAGATAGTAAGGCTCGCACCAGGAGCTCTGCTCACGCTAATAGGGCGGCGAATCTGGTGAAACCTGAAGTGAATGTTCTGAGGGAAGCTGGGCTCCATTCGCCTCGCTCCTGTTTCACCGGACTGTTGCTCACCGCGTATTGATAGATTGCGCTTCAACCATCCAACAAGGAACTAACAACAGTCTATACTCAATAAGTATAAATCTACTACGCATTACGCTACGTGCCATCTATTTCACAATTTCATTAATAGCCGACAAGAAAACAAAATCAGCGAAGCAAAAAATAGTGAATAAAATACGTCACTATGAAAACAAATAACAAAAGATGAGAGAAAAGTAAAAACTAAACTGGCTAAAAAGAATACGTTAACTGAAGACTGAGCATTGCGGCAAGTATTAAAAACAGATGTCTGAAGAAAGGCAAACCACTCTCACGTAAACATATAGCGTACCCAAATCCCAAAACGAGGCCTTTGGAGCCTGAAAGGGCTGATAAACAGCAAGATCCCTGGAGGGGCCCTTAAACAATTTAACTCATAATAAGTTCCCTAGGCAGGGCCTTTGAATCCACTCAACAACTAAAAGGCTCACGAAATCCAAGAAAAGGGCCTTTGAACGATCAATTATGCAGGAACGTGAACTATGGGAGAAGAAATTAATTATAGCAAATCCTGTTTTTGTTTTTAATGAAATTCCTTCCTCAATGAAATGACTGAAATTCCCACATGGGTGCCAAAGAGAACAGTTGAGCACTCCAATAAGCCTCTTTTGTAATTAAAAGCCTATCGATCTCCTCAGAGTTGTTGGGGACCTGCAACTGAACGATGCATTGAAATGAAAAATCACCTAGAATGTGTGGGACGTTATTAAAATGGACTGCTACCTCACAAGTTGTTTTGTTTGTGAGCATAGCAGACTTGTGATTGCGAAACCTAATCCTAAAGTTGAAGGTGGTAGATCCCACATATTCCAAGCGACGTTTCTTGCAAGAAGCCAAGTAAATGACGTTTTTAGAATCACAAGGAAGTCTGGAATGAATGGTATAATTAATTTCTTCTCCCATAGTTAAACGTCAAACAATCAACCTTCATGAAGAAACATACACTATCACAAATGAGGATAACCCATATTTTTTGTTGCACACCTATATTTCGACCCTTTATGTGGTCGAAATATAGGTGTGCAACAAAACATGTGGGTTATCTTCATGACTCTATACAACCCAAATAATCATATTTTAATTGAATAAACGTTTGAAAGATTTACGTGATCGAAGACGGGGTATCCTGGGAAATTTTCTTTCAAGGTGACAGGGTAGGGAAAGCCTATAACTCCATTTGAAACCCAACTAAGAATCAATCACTGATACACGACCGAAGTCAACTTAGTGGATGACAAAGGAGGATCCGATTATAGATACAGGCTTATTTCAATTATATTTTGAAATCAAATACGGTAGTCCAATATTTGCACATTGTCTTCCAATAAGCAATTTAATTTCTGTAAAGTAACATTCCCTAGTAAATACCTTTTTCATTTCCTCGTACTTAAGAAACAAAATGTTTTCCTCGTCCTTGTGTTTCCACCAGCTCAACACATGATCAAACCATGAGCCATAAAATACTGGTTAAAAAGAGACAATAAAAAGATGTAAATATTAAGTAGTTCATTAACAATGGTGCTGCTGTTCATAAGCTTTGACCACTCCAGTGGCCGGCCTGATAGTGGCGTTATAATAAAAATCATCATCATCATCATCATCATCATCATCATCATCATCATCATTATCATCATCATTATCATCATCATCACCATCATCATCATCTTGATCAAAAACGATTTCTTGAAACAGAAGCAAGCGAATATTAACGTTAAAAGCCGACGTTTCGGCGTCATCATGACACCATTCTCAAAGCAAAATGAATAAGTAATAGCAAGAACTGATTTCTATAGTCTCTACAAATTAACATAATAACAAAGGGTCACAAGTTCTTCAAACCATCCCTAAACGTGCAAATGGAGTCGATTCGCGCAAAGGTATTCACTTGATGAACTTGTGACCCTTTGTTATTATGTTAATTTGTAGAGACTACAGAAATTAATTCTGTCATTACTTATTCATTTTGCCTTGAGAATGGTGTCATGATGTCGCCGAAACGTCGGCTTTTAACGTTAATAATAATAATAATAATAACTTGATTACTTTCCAAATTCTGGCTTTTCAAAGTAATTATAATATTCAATAATAATTATAATAACAACAATAATATATAACAGTAGTAATAATAAAATGAAGAACTGATCCTCGCAGTTGCACTCACTCGCACTAATTTCTTTGACAGGAACATATGAACCCATAAATTGACCTGCTCCCAACGTCAGTGGCTTCATATCTCAGTTGGTAGAGCAAACCCCGTTGACGTCCTTTCATATATCGTTCACACTCATTTAATTCTTTCACGAGAACATATGAACCCACAATTGACCTGCTCCAAACGTCGGTGTCTTCATAGCTCAGTTGATAGAGCATCGCACCGGTATTGCAAGGTTACAGGTTCAAACCCTATTGAAGTCCTGAAATTTTTTTTGTCAGGCCTCTTTACGCAATTCCATAAAATGCGTTCACAACGGCGAGGATCGTTTCTTTATTTCTATTTCATTTAAGCAGTTCATATATGACTTATTTCATATATCATTTACGATAATAATTATAACAACGGAAATGAAGACGAAGACGAAAAAGAAGACGAAGACGAAGACGAAGAAGAAGAAGAAGAAGAAGAAGAAGAAGAAGACGACGACGACGATAAGAAGACGATGAAGACGAAGACGAATAATAATAAGATCGTTTCCCGTACTTCTTTGTTCCTTTTAAGAGTACTTACAGAAAAACTAAACGGACATTAAAAATTGACGTTTCCGTGAAATCCGACTTTTCCGCACTAATAACAAATCAAGAACTGAACATCTAAAACATCAGACTTAAACTTTTCACGCCAAACAGTAACTCAAGTTTCATGTCTCCGAGAAATCCGTCTTTTCCGTATGCGCTGAAAAGATGTTTGACATAAAACATAAGTTGTATCAAGACTTGACTGCTGGTTGAATTCATGGAGTAAACACAACTAAACATCTAAAAACATCTGACTTAAACTTTTCATCCCAACAAGAAGCTCAAGTGTAATGTGTCCGAGAAATCCGTCTTTTTCGTGTGTGCTGATAAGATGTTTGACATAAAACAAAACTTGTATCAAGACTTGAGTGTTGGTGCAATTCATAGAGTGAACACAACTGAACATCTAAAACATCTGACTTAAACTTTTCATTCCAACAAGTAACTCAAGTTTCATGTCTCCGAGAAATCCGTCTTTTCCGTATGCACTGAAAAGATGTTTGACATAAAACACAAGTTGTATCAAGACTTGACTGCTGGTGGAATTCATAGAGTAAACACAACTGAACATCTAGAACATATGACTTAAACTTTTCATCCCAACAACAAGCTCAAGTGTAATGTCTCCGAGAAATCCGAGAAATCCGTCTTTTCCGTGTGTGCTGAAAAGATGTTTGACGTAAGACAAAAGTTGTATCAAGACTTGACTGTTGCTGGAATTCATAGAGTGAACACAAGACTTTTTTTATAATGGCGGAAAAGGCGGATTTCACGGAAACATGAATGATTAATGTTTAAAACTTACAGGAATGACTGACTGCTGAATGAATTCATTCAGTGAGCACAAACTTTTCCATGAAGATATATCTATATATATAATATAATACTATATATATTATATAATACTTCTCTTTATTACTGTAAGTATCTTATATATATAAGATACTTACAGTAATAAAGAGAAGTATTATATTATATATATGTATATATATAATTAACATTATATATTCATATCTCCGGGAAATCCGTCTTTTCCGTCTTTTCCGCCTTCATGGAAAAGTTTGTGCTCACTGAATGAATTCATTCAGCAGTCAGTCATTCCTGTAAGTTTTAAACATTAATCATTCATGTTTCCGTGAAATCCGACTTTTCCGCCATTATAAAAAAAGTCTTGTGTCCACTCTATGAATTGCACCAGCAGTCAAGTCTTGATACAACTTTTGTCCTACGTCAAACATCTTTTCAGCACACACGGAAAAGACGGATTTCTCGGATTTCTCGGAGACATTACACTTGAGTTACTTGTTGGGATGAAAAGTTTAAGTCAGATGTTTTAGATGTTCAGTTGTGTTCAGTCTATGAATTGCACCAGCAGTCAAGTCTTCATACAAGTTTAGTTTTATGTCAAACAATTTTTCAGCGCATACGGAAAAGACGGATTTCTCGGAGTTCTCGGAGACATTACACTTGAGCTTCTTGTTGGGATGAAAAGTTTAAGGCAGATGTTTTAGATGTTCAGTTGTGTTCACTCTATGAATTGCACCAGCAGTCAAGTCTTGATACAAGTTTTGTTTTATGTCAAACATCTTTTCAGCTTGCAAAGGAAAAGACGGGTTTTTCTGATTTTTTTTTGGAGACATAAAACTTGAGCTTCTTGTGGGGATGAAAAGTTCACGTCAGATGTTTTCGATGTTCAATTGTGTTCACTCTATGAAATCCACCTGCAGTCAAGTCTTGATGCAAGTTTTGTTTTATGTCAAACATCTTTTCAGCTTGCAAAGGAAAAGACGGGTTTCTCGGATTTCTTGGAGACATGAAACTTGAGTTACTTGTTGGGATGAAAAGTTCAAGTCAGACTTTTTCAGGTTTTCAATTGTGTTCACTCTATGAATTCCAACAGCAGTCAAGTCTTGATGCAAGTTATATTTTATGTCAAACATCTATTTAGCGCATACGGAAAAGACGGATTACTGGGAGATATGAAACTTGAGTTATTTGTTGGGATGAAAACTTTAAGCCAGATGTTTTATATGTTCAGATGTTTATTTTATATGAGTGTGGAAAGGGTGGATTTTACGGATTTTCCGAAGACATGAATTTTTGAAGTTTAAATATTGATGGTTTAACTCAGATGTTTTGGATGTTGATTTTTACTAGTGCGGCAAACGAGGATTCCATGGATGTTTCGGGGACATGAACTTTTTAGTGTTTTCGACTTTTGTAGAGAAGTCAAGCCTTCTACAGACATGTAGGAACTTCCCAGCTAGACCACAGAAATACTGCTTTTCCTTGCATGGATGCCGTGTTCGTTGAAAAACAAACAGGCGTGACAGCTATCGTTTTACAACTATCGTGCCGACCACTAATCGATCACAGAATTACTCTGATTGAGATAGCAGGCATATTTAATCTCAGTTTTATGCTGCAAAAGGCAGCCACGACAAGCCAAAAAAAGCAAATAAATGAACAAACAAAGAGGGCCGTGGGAAATGACGTTGACGATAGCATCACTTCTGAACTTAATCAACAAGTTCGATCCATCTCGGTTGTTCTTTTGACTAATTCTTGAGAAACAAGTGCCACTGAGTGGGTCGTAAAACAGCCTTGTTTAGATTGTCGGCACGTTTACGCCGCAAATCGTTTTAATTCATCGAGCTGCTAGTCTTTAGCCTTGAGCTTCAATTCTGCCCTTTTCTTCAAAGAATCTGCCATTCTTCCTTCCCGAAAGTTGTAGTCGGGATCTCTCAAAATAGCGGTCCATTGTCCAAATCCGTGCTTATCGATGCCCTTCTTTAGAAACTCGTCTTCGTCCGCCGTAAATTTCAACAGCCGACGATGGCTTCTTTGGATTCGCAATCGCTTTGTCGGGTGGGGCATCCCTCTGAGGGGGCGCGCTTTTTGATTCTGTGCTTTCGGTCAGTGCTGCAAGGCTCAAAGTTGAATGGCTAAACCTCTTGTTGACCTCCTGGTCCACCTCCGAGCCTTTGGTACCTTGCAGCTTTTGCAGACACTCGTGAGCCCTCACAGCAACTTCGCGCGACCTTTGCTTTTGGTAGTAAACTTTGGCGACGGCCGAGCTGTGTTTCTGATCTCCCGACAAAATGCTCTGCTCTTTGCTGGTGAGCTGATTGAGGCTTTGCGTTTCGACGATTTGACGATAGCGCGTCGGGTGAACGTACTTTCCGATTGCGTCAAACACTAGTTTACTCATGACGTCGCCCAGCTTGCCGTGTTGGCCTCCGTTTCTAGTGACCAGAACGAACTCGCACTGGGGTTTTAGCAATGGCCTCACGAAATTGATGTAACTGTCGAGCACCTGCACGCTTGCATCGGTCAGAATCAAGGAGTCCAACCCGTATTTGCTGGCAGTCTTGAACTTTTTCTGGTCAATAAATCCCCCGTTCTCGTTCGCTGCCCTAACCATGTCGACTGTCAAGTACTGATAAGTCATGGGGCGCGACCCCTTCACTTTGATGAACAAGTACATCGACACAAATCTCGTGGCAAATGTCAAGTCGGATGGGTTCACTTGGCCCGGATTGCTCTTGCACGTCTTTACGACGCTTTCGTTACGCGGCAAGTGAAATGTCACCACTTGCAGCAATTCCTCCATTGTCGCCCATTGGCCTCGAGCTTCCAGCGTGTCGATGTCCAGTTCTCGGGTCCACTGCAATCTCATCATTTTTGCCACCGTCTTTCGAGCTCTCTTGAGGTACAACTCAGTAGCAGATAGGTTTCGCAGAACTGCGTAGGATGCCCCATTGATTTTTCTAAAGTCCATTAGTTCGGAAATTGCGTCTATGTAGCCCAATCGCCCACCATGTCCGAGTTTGCACTCGTCTTGCAAGTAGTCTACGAATTTGAACAAGAGATTTGGCGAGCACAGACTGTAGTCTATCACTTCAAACGTCAATTCTTCCTCGTCTTCGCAACAAAATTTCAGAAATTTAAAGCTTCTCTTCACTATCTGTTGAGCTGTACGATCTTTCTTGCAACCCCCAACACTACCAGTCAACCAGTTCGCGAATGCTTCGCCAATTTGACCAGAGACTGAAAATGAAGGTACAACAATGACACCGTGTTTTGGCGTTCGGCTTGATTCACAGTCATCTGTAGTGGTCTCTGACGACCTAGTGTCAAGCACTTGCGATGAATGTCGAAGTTCTGTCAGGTCGGGTTTTTCGTCAAAATAAAAGAACCAGCTGTGCTTAGAATTGACGTGTTTCCTGCATCCACGCTGACTTTGAAATCCTTCGTGTTCGCATACCTGAATTGGACAATGATACAAGCTGTCCGTATCTTCTTTTTCTAAGTGAAGCCGTTTTGGTTTGGGCGATGCGCCATCAATCGTAGACCAGTCGACTTTGACCTTCTTGTTCATTCTTGGAAAAGAAGAACTGATTCAGCCAACAGAATTCTGTTTGCACCGCTTAGCAAAAACCGACCAAACAATCACACCCATTGGCAAACAATAGAGCCATCATTTAATTTGGAGCTTGTCGGCACTTGTCCCTACTTGCCCGAGCTTATTATCATTGTACTTAAATTCATAGCAGGGAGTTACATCCCAAATGGGTTCGGCCTTGCCCGGGCAAGCCTGTGCATACCTACAACAATGGTTGCATTGTGCAAGTTGAAATTTACTGAGGTATGCCTCTGCTTGCCATTCTTCATTATTCTTGGGTTAATTTACAAACCCAAGTTGGCATTAGTATGGCGTTGGTGTGATGGTCTTCGACCTTACCTTGCCCGGACAAGTCAAGAAGCGCCTCGAAAAGTCTGTTAGAATCTGCTATTGACTCTGTTTCGTGTTGAGTCAAACTTAAAACACTACAACAAACGTTTCGCCATGCAATTAAAAAGCGACAAAAACGTGGATGGCAAGAAAAGAAGAATGGTTCTGTTGAAGAACATGTACAAAGGAACTGTCATTTTCTTAATAGGAACCATTTTACATCAATGGGAACTAATTGTTAGGAACAAATTGTTCCGCGTGACAATAAAAAGGAACATTTCAGTCAAAACGGAACTCGCGAATGAGAACAATTGTTCCTCAAATGAATAAAACGGACCAAAATTATAAAAAGAGGAACAATACCAATGGGAACATTTGTTCCTCAGCGACTCATTTCGGAACAAAAGGTTCCTTTCAATGTTCGAAATTCGGAACAAAAGATTCCTTTTTTAGCTCTAAATGAACACCTTGTTCCTATTTTTCACAACAATTTGTTCCTTTTCATACTATAGGACCACTCCAAATGGGAACAATCGTCCCATCATGGGAACGTTCCCTAAGCAAAAATGAGAACAGCACCAAAAAACTAAAAGTCAATTTAAAAGCCAGATAAGGGATGAAGAAAACATGCCAAAGCCTCTTAAGAATCTCAATGCTGAATAAAAACAACGGCCAAAATTGGGTTGACAAAATCCTGCTAAAACATGTAAAAACATGAAAGTAAAAATTTAGGGAAACGTAGAAGAAGAAGAAGAAGAAGAAGAAGAAGAAGAAGAAGAAGAAGAAGAAGAAGAAGAAGAAGAAGAAGAAGAAGAAGAAGAAGAAGACGAAGAAGTCGAAGAAGAAGGAGAAGACGAAGACGAAGAAGAAGAAGAAGAAGAAGAAGAAGAAGAAGAAGAAGAAGAAGAAGAAGAAGAAGAAGAAGAAGAAGAAGAAGAAGAAGAATGAAAGTTTATGTAGCACAGCCTTCCATAAAATGATAAAGTCCCCGGCGACTTAGTTAAATTCAGGTCACGTTAACGGGGGTTTATTAGAGAGGGGGCTTATTTCAAATCTTAATTACGCTGTTTTCGTATTAAAATAGTTTTTCTACAAAAACCCAAACAGCTGCAGTAAAACTTTATTATTTTATAAAGAGCAGCAAGCAGTATTATGTGTTTGAGTGTATAATTCCTTAAAAACAAGCCAACTGGACCGTATGAAGTGGAAACAGGGGACTAATTAGAGAGGGGGGTAATAGAGGCGAAGGACTTTATAGAGCTCTCAGGGTATAATAAATTGACAATAATTGCTAAAATAAAATAGAAAATGGAATAATAAATTATAAAAAAATAAAAATTTCAGAAAATGCTGCTGCGTTCTGTGTTTTTAGGGTCAACTGTTAAGGTGAAGGACTGCTCAATTTGACACGATCATCTGAGCTAAGATGATATTGAGGGGATGGTACAAAACGTGGACCCCCTTCCGGGCCCCCTACTGGACCACCCTACCCCTGCCCTCCCCACAATTAATAGTGCTTAGCCAATATCTGGAGAAGACGTTACCGTACCAGGTAATTATATTCAACAAATAAAGAAGCCTCGCCTGTGATCTGTTCTGTAGAGCACGGAAGAAGTGTCGGGAAACACGAGAAGTAGTCTACTTCTACTTCTTAAGTGCTCTATTCGCTTCCTAAGTGCTTTACAAAAGAGCAGATCACAGGTGAGGCTTCTTTATTTGTTTTATAATAACGAATTTCTTACTTTCCTTACGCATTCGGTTAAAATGTTCCAAATCCTACGAGTGGCGTCAGCCGTACATCTGTACTTTGATAAGATACGCTAAAACTGACCTGACTGACGACTGACGATCCTTGTTAGAATGGTTCAAAACATGTCATTGGTTAAAACAGACCAAAGCTGTCAAAATGTCAAACCATCAAAGTACAGAAACCATCAAAGTGTTATACTATGTGATAATCATTTGCACATTGACTTGCACCTTGGTATTTAATCATATGCACTTGCACTTTAATTGCATTATATAGCATTGTCACGCACGTATCGGATAGTATGTATTTATGTCTTGTATCGGCTTAATAAATTCAGTTCTGAACATGTTACCGAACGACAAACATGGTGGCAGCGACGTGGTTTATTTAGCAATAATGTAACGGCTTTAGCGCAGTTACCGACTCAACGATTCTTCGGCCTACGGCGATGGCTTCGAACACCCTGTTTCCCGAGTTCAAGCAAACAGGAGATGACAAACATGACTTGGAAACGTACATCGAAGATTTGACAGATTACTGCATTATGTAAAGTTGGTTTGATCCATCGAAAGAAACTGACGCACAAAAATGGACCAATCCTGAAAAAGCTATGGCATGTCTCCGAGCATCTTTATCTCCAGCAGCGAGAACGGTCTATAAATACAGTTTGGGCTTAGACGAAGCCGATCAGAAGAAACCCCATTGTGTGGTCGCCGCACTAAGAGAATATTACGGCGCTAGCATCGGAGTTTCAGGGGAACGACAAACGTTTCTTCGCCTTCTGCAAAACGAAAACGAATCGATCGCCTTCTGGGAGACGCGTGTACGGAATCAAGCAGCACAGTGTGAATACGAAGGTTACGCTGACGAGCTTATGAGGGACCAATTTATCGCTGGCTTAACGTCTGATACACCTCGAGTGAAACTAATCGGAAAAGGACACAGACACAGAAAAACCACATAAACAAAAGTAACGCTAAGAGAAGTTGTCGAAGTGGCCAAAACGTTCGCGAATCAGCTCATGAAAACTGCCAGGGACACACAGCAGGAACACGTGAATTTCACTAGTAAATCAACATTTACAAATCAGCGGAAAAATCTGAATCCAGCACAGCATTCAATACAGTGTTTTTGGTTTGGCGGCAACCATCAACAGCCCCGTCAACAGCACTGCCCCGCGTTTGGCAAAAGATGTGGAAAGTGTGGGATCCCTGGTCATTTCGCGCGCGTTTGTAGAGGTGGAGCAAGACGACAAGGACGCCAGCAGCAATTAAATTTTGTCGATGATGACAACGGTGAAGAAGCGTTTGTGGCGGATTGCGAGATACCCCCACAGCCGGCAAGGAAATTCTTTGCTCATCTACATCTCGTACATGGAGGGAAAACAAAAGTCGTGAAAGCACAAATCGACTCGGCATCCACATGCAACACGATTCCAATCAGTCTACTAAGCAAGTTGTTTCCTGGCGTAAAGATTTCGCGGACCAGAAGCAAGATTAACACGTATGGAAGCGAAACTATCCGCCCTGAAGGCCAAGTAACCTTGTGTTGTGACAGAAGGGGCAAGATTCACACCATAGATTTTCTTGTGGTCAACGTGCCTAATCAGAAGCCGCCACTTCTCGGCGGAAGAGATGCTCAAGCCCTAGATTACTTAAGGATGTATGCTGATGAAACAAGTGCAGTCGAAGAAGAGATTCCGCGCAATATGCAGTCACCTCCACCACTAGGAAAACTGACAAAGGAAGACGTGCTACACCACTACTCAAACGTATTTAAGCCAGGCCGCGGAAATCCTCTTGTAACTCCCCTGCACATCGAGCTTGATCCTAATGTCACTCCAGTACACGCCCCAACGCGTCGAGTTCCCTTGGCAAAGTTGGATAAAGTAAATGACGAGTTAAAGAGACTCTGTGATGAAGGCATCATAAGGCCGGTCACACAGCCTACAGATTGGCTCTCAAACATCCTGGTAAAAGAGAAACCTAATGGAAAACTTCGAATACGCATTGATCCAAGTCAAACAATTAACAAGGCCATCAGAAGACCGAAGTACACAATACCGACGATAGAAGAAAAGCTTCCACAACTAACAAAGGCTAAAGTGTTTACCATTGTTGATGTATCTAAGGCTTTCCACACCATCGTAATGGATGAAGAGTCCTCTCTACTCACTACGTTCCAGGGCCCAAACGGTCGCTATTGTTACACTCGCATGCCATTTGGTATCGCCTCGGGATCGGAGGAGTATCAACGGCGCCAGCATGAATTCTTAGACGGCTTACACGGGGTAATAAACATTGCCGACGACATCTGCGTTTTTGGATGCGGAGATTCTAGAGAGGAAGCTGACATCGATCACGACAGAAATCTCACAAGCCTGTTAGAAAAGTGCAACAACCATGGCCTGCGACTTTCGGGGAAAAAATTGCAGTTTAAATCTCCTTCTGTCACCTTCATGGGGCACAAGCTTACCGACAGAGGTGTAGAGCCCGATCCAGCTAAAGTATCCGCAATTACAGAAATGCCAGCGCCCACTGACAAGTCTGGGGTACAGCGTTTTCTTGGAATGTGCCAATACTTAAGCAAGTTCTGCTATAACTTGTCAGAAACAGTTCTTCCATTGAGGGACTTGACCAGGGAGGACTGTGCATTCCTGTGGTCAAACAACCATGAAAATGCATTTAACTTGGCAAAGAAACTCATCGCCTCAGCAACTGCATTACGCTACTATGACGCAGCCCTTCCTGTGACCCTACAAGTGGATGCATCTGAAGATGCCATCGGTGGAGTATTGCTGCAGAATGATCAACCTGTTTGTTTTACATCACATACCCTCAACAGCACGGAGAAAAACTACGCTCAAATTGAGAAAGAGTGCCTCGCAATCGTCTCTTTCATGGATAAGTGGCACCAGTACCTATACGGAAAACACGACATAACGGTACATACAGATCACCAGCCGCTCGAGACAATATTCAAGAAGCCTCTCAGCAAAGCCCCCCGCAGACTGCAAAGAATGATGCTGAAGTTGCAAAGATATCAGTTCACTGTCCGATACAAGAAAGGAAAGGAACTTTACGTTGCGGACACTTTATCTCGTGCAGCCGTCATTGGCCAGCCCTCCTCCACTGCCAAGCAGGAATGCGAAGTGTTCCGCCTGGAAATAGCTGAAATGGATCTTGAGCCAAACCGGGTTACACCTGACACACTGAAACGAATAAGACGAGAAACCGCCAAAGACCCAGTTCTAGCACTTCTGCACACGGTAATAATGAATGGGTGGCCTTCAGAAAGAAAGGAAACCCCAGAGCCACTTAGGCTGTACTGGAATTTCAGAGATGAAATTTCAGTTTATGATGGTGTTCTTTACAGGTCCCATCAAGTAATTGTCCCAGCCGTTCTACGAGACGAGATGTTACAGAAAATACACAAAGCACACCAGGGAGCTGACAGCAGTATAAGGCGAGCACGTGAGTCTCTGTTCTGGCCAGGAATGCAAGCAGCAATCCGGGAGAAATGCTTATCATGTGGACTTTGTGCCCAGTACCTAAGCGAGCGACCGCAAGAACTAATGAAATCTCATGATGTACCCACTAGACCGTGGTCCAAAATAAGTGCCGACCTTTTTCAACTGGATGGAAGCAACTACCTCGTTATGGTCGACCATTACAGCGACTTCTTTGAACTAGACCCCCTCAGCGGGAACACATCAGCTACCACAGTTATTCGTGCCATGAAAAGACAATTTGCTCGGCATGGAATTCCAGACGAGTGCATAACCGATAACGGCCCACAGTTTGAAAGCCATGAATATTCACGTTTTGCTCGAGAATACGGTTTCATCATACGTTAATTATCACCATACCACAGCCGAGAGAACGGAAAGGCGGAGTCTGCCGTCAAAATTGCAAAGAACATTCTGAAAAAGTCTCGCCATGAGGACCCCTATCTGGCCCTCCTAGCATACCGAAACACACCCCAGCGGGGATACGATTACTCGCCAGCACAACGCCTTATATCCAGAAGACTAAGGGACATCATCCCCACAGCTCCGCGTCAACTTGTTCCGCAGATAGTGTCCCCAAATGTAGTACAAGAAAACATCGCGGAAAGGAGATGGAGATCTAAGGCTCAATACGACAAGAGGGTGTCGGCGCCGCTCACTGAGTTCTCAAAAGGAGAAAAAGTGTACGAGAAACCTAGGCCTACGAACAAACACCAACCTTGGATCTATAGGGAGGTAATTGGAAGACCCGCCACAAGGTCCTGCCTTGTGAGCACAGCAATGGAGCCAGTCCGGCGAAACCACGCACAAATCAGAGCGGCAAAGGCAGAACCAGTCGACAACTATGATGGAAGATTGGACCGATTTGAAACAGCATCCCTACCATCTGAAAGTGGGCCCATAGAGGGAACGGATCAGCCAGTGGAACTAGAATCTACGCCGCCACTTCGCCGTTCAACAAGAGAACGTAGACTTCCTTCAAGGTTCAAAGACTTTCTTATGAACTGAACAGTTTAATCACTTAAGGACCCTTAACAATGAACACTTAATTTAAGTTTACAATACAATGGACAATCCGTTAAGAATGTCATCTTCCAAAAGGGGAAAGGTGTTATACTATGTGATAATCATTTGCACATTCACTTGCACCTTGGTATTTAATCATATGCACTTGCACTTTAATTGCATTATATAGCATTGTCACGCACGTATCGGATAGTATGTATTTATGTCTTGTATCGGCTTAATAAATTCAGTTCTGAACATGTTACCGAACGACAAACAAAAATGCAAGTAGTTTTTTTGGTCTAAAATCGGGATCAAAAAGCAAATTGTTCAGTAAAATCCGGCTGCAATTCGCTAAAAAAAAAGGCGTAAAGATCAAGAACTAGTTTTAAAAGATACTCAGGAAGATTAATTTTCGAGTGATAAAAGGAAAACCAAAAGAGATTTCTCGTGAAAAGCTTAAAACTTGGATCGACTGGGATGGAGCCCGGCGTAGCTGAATTGTGTGGTTGAAAAAGAAAATGATTCAACGCTTCAAGGGCTTTCACTTTACCAAGTCATCATGCAGCTCACCAAAAAGTTTCACAGAACAGTTTACCATTAATTAGAGGAACGGGTAGCTCAAACTTGGTGGACACCGTTTGGACAAACCATTTGTTATTTGTTTACGGATGCCTGTTTTTAAGTGGATGTGTATTTTCAAGTGGTGGAAAACTCAGACTACAGCACAGGTCAATTAAATAAATTGAAGCTTTGTTACTTTTGTTCAGGACTGAAACTCGTATTTATCTCTCGACTGGATGGAAATAATAATCATCTACACTCGTTTTGGACGCAGATTTTAATCTTTACATTCTTTTAGTTGAATTGCTTGTTTGTCTTGCAGAGGAAACTGTTTTTACTTCGCTTCGCTAACTGTTTTTCGACGTGCCTCAGCAGTGTTAAGAAAATTTTACCCTTATCTTTTTAACACGTAATTGGAATGAGTCCTCTTAAAATTAACAGTTAATATCACATGTATTTCCAGAAGTAGCTGAAACTGCCCTTGTCGCTGCGTGACTCGGACAATTTCTGCAACTTCTAATTCTGAAAACATCCGTGATATTAATATCATGCTGTTATTTGTGGTGTTACTCGCAGAAGTATCTTCCAAATACATTTAGGCGAACAGCTCGTTATCTTACTCGTTTCCTAGGTCGTACAAGACGTCCGACTCAAAATAAAAACCGAGCGAAAATTTTGAAATTGTTCGGCCAGTTTTCATTTAGGTCGACTTAATGGCGTGAGACCGTAGCTAGCCGTGCTCTGTACTCTGATAAAGTACGCTGTTTCAACCAATCAGAGCGTGCGTTAATATCAAAACTTTATTATAATTTGCATATATTGACAACGAGGGCTGGAGTGGGGGTTGTCTGGAAGGGATTCAGAAGGGATTCCACAGAGGGGTCCATGTTTTGTACTTTTCTGATGTTGAGTATACACCCAGCATGATCTTAACAATTATTTTAGAATCTGTTTTGTATTCCAGTCTGAGATTTGAACCCATGATTATTGGCAGTCTGCTGCTCTTACCAGCTATTAAGTTAACTAAGATTTGCTACATTAACAATGCCACTTAAGAATACCAGCTGAGCCTCAAATATGTTTAAAAATTTGCTGATTGACTGATTGACTGACTGACTGACTTACTGACTGACTGCCTGACTGCCTGACTGCCTGACTGCCTGACTTCCTGACTGACTGATTATTGACAGTGTGATCAGTTGGTTGATTGGCTAATTGGTAGGTTTTGTTGATTAAATAATTTATAGCCAATCAAACAATGAATCATGCGATAAGTTAATAAATTCATTCATTTAAGTTAATTCAGGCCCAAATACCTGGGATTGGGGGAAGGATGTAATACTATGCATACATTAAAGGGTGCACAAGGCCTCTTTGTGGGCAAGTTGCAACTATCATATACAGTAGTAAGTAACAACTATCATAAAATGTCAAAAGTACAGTAACTCCAAAAAATGCGGTATTTTTATTTATTGAAGTGGGTCTCGGTAGGGATATGTTAAAACATACCTTCTCCCTTACAATATGACTCAAAGAACTCATTCCAGGAATTCTCTGGTTGTGGGCTCAACATGCTTAAGACACGTTGATGATACCATGATACAGCAGTATCTTTGGGATTACGCGTGACGTAGATATGGCGTGGCTTGGTAGCCTGGTCACTGGGCTTAGGGACAGGCCGTAGGGAAGGTGAGTCTTGAAGACGCGGGGTGATGGGAAGCTTTCAAACAACTTCTCAATCATGTCAGGTGTTTTTGCTCTGTATGGAATTACTTCTGGGTCGGGCAGAATCATTCCATCTATCCAGGGGGTTCGAATGTCCAATTGGCGATAATCAATTCTTCCATCATGCACTATCTGCCAAACAATTTCTTGAGTCCATGTTGTTCCTGTAAGATACAGTGGGAATTCGGATAAGATATTGTTATTTTAATTAGCCATTTATTCATTTGGCCTGAAACTCTCATGCTTTCTTGGTGACTCTCATGGACTTTCACGTGTTCTCGTCGAATTTGAAGCTGTACCAATTTTCTCCTGTCATTTGGCCCCACGTTCTTCAGAGTTTCATCAGAGATTCATGGCCAGAAGTTACTTCAGATACACTTTGGGCAAAACAACATGGCTTCTTTCTTATTTGGACAACCATGTAGCAGCTTTTCATTTTAGTGTAAAATTGGCACCCACTTTTGCTTCAGTTACTTACGTCTCAGGCAATGAATATACAACCCCTCCCCTCCACTTCCCCCCCCCCCCCTTCCCCTTTGTTTTGCCGTAAAAATGCGTTAAAGGATATGTGCCACCCAACCGGGTATGGTGTTCAGGGTCTTGAATAATAAACAGGGTATGCTGTATATATTTCAATATTGAGCTTCTTGCACAGGGTCACTCAGTCTTTTTGGAGCAGAAGCATTCAAAAGAGTGTGAATGTTGAATGTTGGAGTTGCATGGTCTACATGTAAGGTGTGTTTATATACATATGGGTTATTGGCCAAGCGTGAGGTCAAGATGGTGGGATATTGGCCAAGAATTTTTTTTTTTGCGTGTTTATTGACCGAGACAAGTCGAGGTCTATAAACACGAAAAAAGAGAACGAGGCCTGTAATGTCGGCTATGATATATATATAATATATATATATATATATATATATATATATATATATATATATATATATATATATATATATATATATATATATATATATATATATATATATATATATATATATATTACGGTATAGAAAGTGCGACGTACGGACTTTCATTCACGAGTTGCAAAACTTGGGAAAACAAACGAGTGAGCGCAGCGAACGAGTGAGTTTTACAAAGTTTTGCAACGAGTGAATAAAAATCCGTACAAAGCACTTTCTATGCTGTAATTTGTTTATTATATATATATAACGAGAATTAACCTATACTTGAAATCAGTTTTGTTTTTCCCGATTCAATAAGCTTACATGAAGAACAGCAAAACTTCAAGACTGATCTACATGACCGAGCGTAATAAAAAAACATGTCCGGTTTCCAGGACAGCAACAAGTAGACAAAGAGGCTACACAAGCTTAAATATCACTTCCTATTTAGAATAACTGAAAAATACGGGAGAATTTGTAAATACAAAGAGTGAAATGTTTTCGCTTGTCCTTCCGGCTGTCAGATTCAATCATGTGATGGCGGCGCTTCGCGCTGTGCAACAACAAATTCGCACTCTGTTGACTTACACTGTTTATAGAAATGTTGAATGTTCCTCCTTGAATGTTCGCCCCCTTGTTTTTGTTCGATTGCGTCCCAATAAAATCATTTAACGGTAAATCCAGTGGAACAAAACGGGAAGCCGAAGCCATGTTTTTGAAACACAAACTTCGAGCGGGCGCTGAGTTGAAGCCCGCGCTTCTCGGAAGCCATTTGAGTGCTTTACTCTGATTGGCTGAGCGATTCTACTCTGGACGGTGATTGGTTATATTTTCACATGTGAAGAATGCTGTACGCGAAGCTGACTGGACGTATCGCTTTCTTAACAAGTGAAAATATAGCATATATAGAATTCTATTTGCAAGGTTTATTGTCTAAAATTCTCGCTTTATATATATATATATATATATATATACTGTACATGAAGGAAACCCTAACCCTATACACCCCAAATAATCATCTTTTAATTATATATGGTGTTACGTAAGACCTGCAATAGTATAAATTGCTTCGTAAGAACCTTGTAAACCACACGCTGTAAAACTGAACTACGGATATTAGATTACCAGCATTTTCATTGGCTAGCCGGACACAGGCTCTCAGCTCATATACCTGTACTACTTTATATGGTCAATGAACGCTTCAGCAAACAGAGACAGCTCAATAACATTTCCCCTCGAAACAGCAGCCATTAAAACAATAGTCGTTTCGCAGCAGAATTAACGAGTAGAAATTTTGAAACTGGAACGAAATACAAATGGAATTCAAATTTTCATTGCTCAGTGTTTTAGAACGACAAGATAGAGTGCTGGGATCGTGCTAAAAAATTTTTGTAGCGTTAAGAAAATTTGTTGTTTATGTTTACCGTATTGCAAAACGCACTTTTATTTTACGGAAATACCGAAAGTGGTTTTGAACTTAACTAAACGACATTGAAAATATATATTCAACAACAATTGTCGACGTCTAGTCAACGATTACGTTCACGGGCCAGTGTATTCAAAACAAACTGAACAAACAAGAACTCCATATGAAATTTGCAGCAATAATCCATTACTGAAAATTTTTCCAGAGATCAGTGACACGTTTTAAAAAATTAACGCACACACTGAAGATGTTCTGGCCTGCACTCGATGCAACGTATCAATCACCAGCTTCAGACTTTCCGGTTACAGATAAGATGTTTTGAACAAAAAAATAAATATATAAGGAGAAGAATCGCCGTTGTTGTTGTTTTTGTTATTCTGATCGGCAGAGTATCCAGTTTTTGTTCCATGCATTAAGAAAAATTTCCATAAGCCATTTCTTGAAGCATAACCTCATACATCTTGTCTCCGACCAGGTCTGGTGAAAAAATGTTCCAGTCCATAAAAATAAATTGAGATTGTGTCTTTCGGCCATGGTACTGTTGTTTTGATGGATTACAAAATCGCTTGCTTCGGCTCGTACATCTACGTGAAAGCCGTTCCACCCTCTTTGAGCAATGATTAAATATTTTTTACCAAACTACTGACCATTTACAACCATTCAGAGCAAATAATTAACTCTGCACTTTTTCCAAAAAGGACCCTAAACTGAAGCTTCGACTGAACGTTGTTGTCGGACAGTTTCATTGAATTCATTCAACTTTGCTCGGAAACGTTGCAACACACCGAAAGGTTTTCGCGCCCTTTTTGTTTGGTCATGTGATGGACAAATGTTTCCTTATATATATATATATATATATATATATATATATATATATATATATATATATATATATATATATATATATATATATATACATGGTATATACATGGTACGGCCATGGAACCCAAAAATGCGTGTAGTTATGCAGACTTAGCAATGGGCATAATTGATGAAAGAGCCAAATTTGAGGGTAATCTGAAACCGATGCTCTGGTGGAGATACAGAGATGACATTTTTGACGTTTGGACCCAAGGTTTGCCCAAATTGTTTGAATTCACTGATTATATAAATTCTTTATATCCCACCATCAAATTTGAGTTGGTACATTCGGACGGCTTCTGCATGTTTTGGATCTTACATTACATCTTATGGATGGGATAATTGTTACCGACATTTACTCCAAACCCACTGATAGCCACCTTTACTTGCCATTCTATAGTTCACACCCGTCACATTGCAAAAGAGCAATCCCCTATGGTGTAGCTTTGAGAATTAAGCGCAATTGTTCCAGCGATGATTTCTTGCAAAATAGGTCTGAAGAATACAAAGGATACTTGAAGTCGCAAAATTATCCTGGAGATTTAGTTGACAAACAGTTTGATAAGGCCCTCCAAATTCCCAGATCTGAATTGCTTAACAAAAAGGTTAAGGCTAACAGGCTAGTGTTGGATTATAATCCTATTCTGCCGGACATCCAAACCATCATTAGGAGGCATTTTCAGTTATTACGCTCATCTCCTCGCGTCACGGAAATTTTTCCAGCCAACTCTGTTTTACCTGCTTACCGTCGAACTAAAAACCTGAAAGAATTGCTAGCACCATCTAAAATTCGACCAAGCTCTGCTGCAAGTCCAAAATTTGGAGAGGGCGGATGTTTTCAGTGTGACAAAATAAGGTGTGACTTGTGTCATAATTTCTTACTTCAAGCTCCTTCCACAGCTTGGCCACAAGTAAACAATATCCCATCCGACAAAAAGTTTTTTGTTCGTCCAAAAATGTGATTCACTTAGCTACCTGCCGTAAATGTAACTTGCAATATGTTGGTTCGACATCGACCACAAATCTAGTATGCTTAAGAATAGAAGAACATGTGAATTGGCGGTCCACTTTAATAGCTCCCAACATGAATTCTCTGATATAAATTTTATTATCATCGAACAAATTAATTCTTTTTAAACCACTGCACATTTAGATCAATTACTGCTTACCAGAGAAGCATATTGGATAACGCAATTATTCACGCTTAACCCACATGGCCTTAACAAGAGGCGTGAATTTCGCTCTAAAAATCGCATTAATTACAACAAATGACTTGTCCATTTTACATGTTCTTGCTTGGTTAATGAATTGTTTCTTGTCCAGTTCCTTTTGTATTCCTTATTTTGTTATAAATAGTTTCAGAGGTTGTGTGATTGCTTTTGCGTTCAGGGACTCCGTTGGGGGATTCCGTTATTTTTGTTTGAATTTTGCCATTCAGGGGCCCTCAGTAGGGAACTTGTTACATTGTTTAAGGGCCCTGCCTTGGGAATTTGTTATGAAACTAATCACGATTGTTCAGAGGCCCCTTGCGGGGAATTTGTTACGTTGAATCGGTTACATAACTTCTGTCACTGACCTTTTGTGTATTTGATAATCACCTGACTCATATAAGCTAGGACCTCAGACTAGCACAACTATTGTAAATAGTTTTTAGTTCTTAGTTTTTAAACTTTGTTATCTGAAGAACATTTGTGGGACATAAAATGAAACAAAAAACTAATAGGTATGATCAGGGTGAATTATGCAAGCCATTAACTCCTAACAGACTCTGTTGAACTCATGCGCTCGTTTGGCCCAAGTTCTGAGAGTTGACGTAAACTCTACTTTCACTAATCTCTTGGGAATCCACTCTCAGCAATTCTCATGCAATCCATTTTGGCCCAAGCTTTTGTGCTTGCTCGTCAACTAAGCTTCAGGATAACCACATTAGGCAGTTCGATCATCCAAAACACAGTGAAACTTCCGATAACTTTGTGCATTGCTAACTCCTGCTTTGTGTTTTTGATCACTAAGAAATGATTTAAGTTTTAATAATAATATTATTATTAAATATGTGACTGATCATTGCAGTTATGAACACTACTTAAGCAGAAGTGAAAATAAAGCCTGAAAAAATTCCAGGCTTCGAACCCACGACCTCTGCGATACCGATGCGGGGCTCTACCGACTGAACTAACAAACCATCCGGGAGCTGGTCGTTTTTTTAATTCGTAATATACCCGTGGATGGTGGATATATGAGAATGAATATGTGAAAATCACATGTTTGAACTGCGAATCAATGATTAAATATGTGGCTGATCATCGCAGTTATGAACACTACTTAAGCAGTAGTGAAAACATATTAATTAATGATTAAATATGTGATTGATCATCGCAGTTATGAACTCTACTTAAGCAGTAGTGAAAATATATTAATTTCACTACTGCTTAAGAAGTGTTCATAACTGCGATGATATGGCAAGCCAAATGTAGCAATATTCAACTTGTCTAATTTTATATTCAGTTATGCATTTTCATTTCAACTATTTGTTTGATATTCAACTTTTATTCAACATTCAACACATTATTCAACATCCAACTATTCATTCAACATTCAACGCATCATTCAGCATTCAACTATTCGTTCAACATTCAACTATTCATTCAACATTCAACTATTCATTCCACATTCAACTATTTATTCAACATTCAACGCATCATTCAACATTCTTGAGTCCTCACCAACATGGCCGCGTCCATGGTGGAAGTGCGGGTCATGGGAATAACAGCCTACGAGCATGACAACACAAGGTTCCACTTCGATGTGTTGTGCTCTGTCCTCGGTTCTTCAAAAAAAAACTGATTAGAGTGGATGACGAAATCAGTGATGAACAGAATATTGTTGTCATCGATCAAATAGCCGTTTGCTTCGTACCGCTTCAGACTGTAGTGTAACCTTCGAGAAGTCATCCGTGACAAAGTATATAAATAGAATCTACTGTAATCATATGGAATGTTCTAGATTCTCAGGCGTACCTATAAAAGCCGAGCTTGTAACAAGATGTTGTTGCTGTTGGAGTTGCTGGTATTGCCAGTTAGATATTAATAAAGGTGTATGTTGCAGAATACTTGACAATCCACGCTACATGGTGTCAGGAAGTGGCGATTTTCAAGCACGAACTTGAAGATAAATTTCGTCGAACCAAACAGAAGAATTATTCGCGGGCGCTGCAAGGATTTCAGCGGTGTTTCTCGACAGACCGGAAGCCTCAACACTGTAACCTGTGAAATTTGGAGTGAAGGCCGAGGTGCACACCTTGAAGAAACTGCATTTTTGCGAAAGGCCAGAGCTTAGCATACACGTGGAGAACGTTTCACGAGGACAACGAAAGGTCTAATAGGATGGGTGATTATGAAAACCCCTCAGCGGCATTACCAGCGCAACCTATCGTGCCACCTACACAAATGATGTATAGTCAGTTACCAACGTATTAACGCTAGCATCAATGAGTCTCAAGGGGAACCTAGCAGAGAACTGTACTTTTTTCAAAGAGAGCTGGGAGAGCTACAAGATAGCACCTGAGCTTGAAAAGAAACCTAAACAGTCGTTTTGGAAACTCTCAAGATAGTTCTGGGAAGAGAAACTTACCAAACAGCAAAAAATTTGCCTGTAGCTGATCGCACAGATCCTGATAGTTTCTTGCTGGCCCTGACGCAGCATTTTGAACCACAGAGGAATATAATTTTTGAGCGTTACCTGTTCAACAGTGCCAACCAAGAAGATGAAAACATCGATCAATACCTGAACAGACTGCGAAAGCTTGCGTCAATCTGTGCTTATGACACTCTTTGTGACGAACTGATTCGAGATAGACTTGTCATTGGAATTGAAAGCCATGAAGTCAGAAAACGACTACTCCGTGAGAAGGCTCTTACTCTCAACTCAGCCTTAGACATAATTAGAGCTGCAGAAACAACCAGTGATCAACTAAAACAGATTGATGGAGAAATCGAAACTGCAGTACATGCTGTCAAGAACAAAGGAAAGAAGCCAGATTTTAACGATTCTACAACGAGTAGAAACGGTGAAACAGTGTAAATATTGTGGAACGAACCACAATGTGCGTCTGTGTCCGGCTTATGGAAAAAATGCAACAAGTGTAACATGAAGAACCATTTTGCTTAGATGTGCAGAGGTCGAGATAAAAAATCTCAAAGCAGATCACAGAAACCTGTGAAGAGCGTTTTCAAGAAACCTACGAGGAGTGTTCATCGAATTGAAGAAGCAGAACCAACACTGAATGATGATGAAGTATACTGCAAGTATTCAGTCACTGACAGCAGCCATTCTAAATACATGATCGAACCTCGGTTAAGAAGTGGACAGACAAGTAACTGGGTTGAGGTAGCCATGCAGATTGATAGTGGATCAGACTAACTGTTTGAGAATGGAAGATTTTGTAAAGATTCAAGACAGACCAGACTTGAAGAAAAATCGTGCCGTTTTGAAAGCGTACAACGGAGAACGTGTGTTTCCCAAAGGTGAAGTCTACCTCGACATCCATATCGGAGGGGAAATGACAAGAGCAAAATTTCTAGTAATTGATGATGCTCCAAGTTCACTATTATCAGGAAAAGCGTGCGAGAAGTTTGAACTCCTGTCAATTGAAAGAGAATTACTCGTCAACTCAGTCTCTGACGTGAAAGGACTGACCAATGATGCTGTTTTACAAGAAAACAACGATGTATTCACTGGTCTAGGGTACGTTGGAGATTACAAGATTGAACGGACAGAAGGAGCAGTACCAAAACAAGATGCTCCTAGAACATTACCCGTCACGCTGAGAGACGATCTCAAGAAGAAACTTCATGAAATGGAGCAGAAAGGGCACATAGCAAAAGTTGATGAGCCAACAGACTGGGTGAGCAGTGCAGTATATGTGAAGAAGCGCAATGGCCAACTACGTGTCTGTCTGGACCCCAGAGAATTGAACAAACATGTCAAAATACCAAAGCTCTGCCTCCCAACCATGATGTGACCCCCAGGCTTGCGAAAGCGCAAGTGTTCACAGTCCTGGATGCTAAAGATGGGTTTCTGCAAGTGAAGCTATATGAGTATTCAAGCAAATTAGCTACATTTCACACTCCTTTTGGTAGATACAAGTGGCTTAGGATGCCTTTCGGTATATGTAGTGCACCAGAAGAATTTCAGAGACATGTTAACGAAATCATTGAAGGCTTGGAAGTAGTAACTGCAATAGCTGATGACCTGTTAGTAACTGGAGCAGGAAACACCCATGAAGAAGCCCTGGCAGACCATGACAGAAATCTGATTGCGTTGCTACAGAAGTGCAGGGAGCGAAACTTCAAACTGAACAAGGACAAGTTCGTCTTCAAACAACAGAAGTTGAAGTACTGTGGTCATATCCTGACTTCTGAGGGTATTTTGCCAGATCCAGCTAAAGCCATCACTCAGATGCCGAGACCACGCAGTAAAACTGAAGTGAGAAGATTACTTGGAATGATCAATTACCTGGGCAAGTTTTTACCTCAGCTGTCCGATGTATCGGAACCTCTCAGAAACCTAACCAAGGAGCAAAACCAATTCATTTGGGCGAACGTTCACGAAGACGCCTTCAACAAGTTGACACAGATGATTTCAGAACCACCACTACTCCATTTCTACGATTTGGAGGAAGAAGTAACGATTCAGACGGATGCAAGCGACTATGGACTCGGAGCAGTTCTACTGCAAGCCGGCAGACCAGTGGCATTTGCTAGTCGCACAATGACTGAAACTGAAAGACGTTATTCTCAGATCGAGAAGGAATGCTTCGCACTGGCGTTTTGTTGAACACGATTTGACCACTATCTTCATGGAAGAGAAAAGATTACAGCAGTCACAGATCATAAGCCGCTAAAATCGATTCTAGCCAAAAGTATCAACAGCGCACCCAAGAGGTTACAACGCTTGATGCTACGACTGCAAAAGTACCGCCTGAATGTTGTGTACAAAAAAGGAACTCAGATGTACATAAGTAATCACCTGTCAAGATCTGCCCTCCCAAACAGCCGAATGCACAAGAAGGAAATGGATGATTATGAAGTCTTTACGATCCACGCAGAAGAAGTTCTCATGAAAGAGATCGAAGGAATAGATCCAAATATCTTTCACAACATGACAGATGCAAGGCTTCAGAAAGTAGCAACAGCAACCTCAAGAGATGGAAATCTCATGGCCTTAGCTGAAATCATAGCTAGTGGATGGCCTGAGGACAAGACGCAAGTATCGCCCAATGTCCGTGACTATTGGCCGTATAGAGATGAACTAGCAGTTCAGGATAGAATAATCTACAGAGGAACGAGAGTGCTCATTCCCACGGCTATGCGCCGACAGATGTTAGAAAAGATACACTCCGCTCACCTAGGAGCAGAGGAATGCATGAGACATGCAAGAGATACATTGTATAGGCCATAGATTCACCATGATGTCATATATCTCTGCGATAACTGTGCCATATGTCAGGAAGCTAAGCCAGACCAACCCAGAGAAACCATGCAGAGCCAGCCTATTCCAAAGAGAGGATGGCAAATAGTCAGTACTGATCTGTTCAATGTGAAGAAAGACGTCTACTTGGTAGTTGTAGATAATCTGACAATTTAAAATACTGGGACTTGAAACAACCAAATGATACTGATGCTGAGGCTATAATCTTACAGATGAAGAAGATTTTCGCCCGGCAAGGAGTCCCTGAGGTGGTGATATCAGATAATGGTCCCCAATATGCTAGCAAGGAATTTAAAGAGTTTTTAGAGAAGTGGAATTTTCATCACTATACATCTTCACCACACAATCCAAAAGGAAACGGTTCAGCGGAAGCTGCAGTTCAACAAGCTAAGAAGATACTCAAGATGAGTCAAGACCCCTGGATGGCTATTTTGGAACAAAGAAATACTCCTGATGAGTTGGCATCACCTAATGAGAAGCTGAATTCCAGAAGAACAAGAACAGCTATACCAGTGAAATCAGAGTTACTTGAACCGCATGTAATACCAACCTCAAGCATCATAAGAGCTTCAGTCAAGAAGAAGCCACAGAACAAGGTACCATGATAAGAAAGCAAAGCCGCTACCCCCTCTTGTTGTAGGAGATAGTATTCGCGCCAAGATCAGACCTCAGTCGTCGCCCCTGTGGACACAAGGAAATGTGGTCACAAGAGAAACTGACAGATCGTACATAGTAAAGGCCGATGGCCGTGAGTACAGGAGGAATCGGTTTCATATCAGGAAAACAAGAGAAATGACAACACCCAAAGTCATTGTTCCAGATTCTTCTTTAGACCTTCCCGTAGGCCCAGTCACACAGTCCGATGCAGCCTTGCCAATTGCCCCACAGCTAAAGTCCTTGGAACTTCCTGGAGGCAACAATGAAACAGGACAAACGCATTTAAAGGACACGAAATTACAACCAGTACGACCATGGCCAGAAATCTCGGACATCACATTTCGTGCAGATTTCTGCATCAAGGTTGTGAGCTGGTGTAAATCAGTCAACATTGGCTTGCAACAAATGTATTGACAATTTGTGACTAGGGGAAGGGCTTTCTATACTTCGTTCTTTGAATAAACACAAACGTGAAATCCTAAAACAAAGCACCAGATCCAATGCCATGGACATGCCATAGAACTGGGGATAAAAAACAAAACAAACAACAATCTACTTGTACATAAACCATGAAGCAATGTTACATTGTTCCATTGAACTGTAAACTTTATTTTTAGGAAATTACTTTAACTATTCAAACTTGAACGAGCAACATTAAGGTCGATGATTTAAATGTTTAAAAATGACCAACAGTTCTCTGCCAGATACTAAGTTCATTTTTTACTAAGTTATGGTAAACACATGATGTACCATTTTTCAAACACTTCTTCCAAACATTGAATTAATCACAAGCACACTTTTGTAATATGTAATTGCATTGGAATAAGGAATAACTACTAATATCAAACATGAGCAAACTTTAATTTATACTTTATAAACCAAACATCCATGTGAAAGAAGGGCATAACTGATTGATAGGCCAAACAAATGATAGAAGCCATACTTAAAGTGAGATCTCCCTTGATTTGCCATTGCAAGGAATAAACACTTTAACAGATACAAATACATGTACTCTGATACTAACCCTAAGCCTCACAACCCCTTTTCATGTCATTTGAAATACATGCACAATGGCAACCAGTGGCTAGCATAATTTCTGCCTCATCCATTACATGTATATATAGATGAAAAGAGGAATCAAATGAAATGTGCTGATAATTTAGCAAACAGTGTAACTAAAACATGGAGAAAAATATTGCAAAAGGGAAACTTAGTAATTGATGTGGGTATCACTGGTTAAAATGTTCTTGAAACTTACAAGATCCATGGTAAACTTTTTTCCAACACTGAAACATGTTTTTTGGAATGGAAAAGGCTGAAATGCTACTATACTAGCATGTATTATTGATCATATTCTTAGAAGTCTGACAAATAATCAGAGCTCTATGCTAACATTTTTCATGCAAGTCCAAAGTAAGTATTTGAAATGTGTTAGCCTTTGGAATAAAAGACCACTTGAGCTCTTCCGTTGCAGCAACAAATTGAATGCTAGGCTGCAATCCAAATCCAAGAGGTGGCTCTTCCAGCCCTGTTGCAAACTGTAGAATGCTACCAAGAGTGATTGTACATACTTTGAGAATGTGGCATAGATGTCATTCTCATACTTGAGCACGTTTGTCCCTTCCTCAGAGAATGATGGCTGTAGGAGTAGGATGAGCTGTCGGCTGGAGAGTTGACTTGCTTCATTTGGACGCAGGAGATGAAGAAAGAGGGGTAGGGCTCTTGCAATTTCATAAAGACCAAGTTTCGTGAATCCTTTCCGAAGCTCTGCTACGCATGGATTTGGGGGATCCCCTGAAAAATCTCCTGCAGAATTTCTTCAGGAATAAACCGTGGAATGGGTCCATTCTGAAGAATATTCAAGGCCATAATAGTTCCCGCGAACTCATATTCTTCAGCAATGAGTTCGCGCAGTCCATTTTCAAAATACCTTTGCTGTATTTCTTTAAGACACAGTCTAAAAAATTCTTTCCTGGGACCGCAGCATCATAGGCCTTCTCCCCATAGAATGAGACTTCCAACGTAAGTCTTGGATCTTTAATGCATTGGAATTCTTCTCTGGATGAATTCAAAACATTGAATCTGTCTATGCAGACAAAGCTAGTTTCACCATCAAGTGGCTGATCAGGTGAGATTACATCTAAGGGGCGACCCTGTAGAATGACCTTTTGGGCACACTTCAGTATCTTCACAGGATTGCCAATATTATTTTTCTCACAGATACTAATGCACTCTCCCACAGCTTTTTCCAGGTTGACCAAGGTCACTGCAGTGGCTGCATTTCACATTTTGTGTCTGGCGTCAGTGACTGTACAGAGATTATCATTGTTGTCTCCCTCTAGGCTTTCTGCTTGTTGTGGGGTGGATACAGGTCTACGTTGCTGCCTACCTGTGGGCCTTGTGATTGTTGTGGGGTTGTTATGGGTCTTAACTGTGTGTTGTTAATGCCTTCATCATCATTCAAGCTACTATTATCTGAACCTCGACTGCCTACAAGAAAGCTAAAGCCATTTTTCACTCTGACATAAATTGCACCTTGACCAGCCAGTGATCTTACTTGTTTGAATGAGTATTCGTGACAGTTCACTGGTTGTGTTAGTCTTCTTGTGTTTGCCTTGAAGAAAACTAGGTCCTGACTTGTCACGGCCGGATACTTCATCTGTATAGCATCAGACAATGCCTTTCTAATGGGCTATTCATTATTATCTGAACTAAGAGTTACGAAGCCTTTTAAGACGGTAGTTTCATCGGTCAACATCCAGCTATCAGATTGAACACTGTCAGAGCAAACATCATCATCATCCTCACCAACACAAATTCAAATACGTTTTTAGTTTCAACTTTCGGTTTCTTCGACTTAACGGGAGCAGAGTTAGAGGACGAACAGACTCGAAGGCGTTATCGACTGTTCAAACGTGAAAACAATCCTCTGGTAGTGGACTGGCGCATCATTGCTCGAGCTCTACCGACAGCTTGTCCCACCATTGTCATGCCTATATTTGTGCCTGTCGAAGGCTCGTCAATATTAGCAACAGCGGCAACATTTCCCCCGCTATTTGTAGCAAGTTCCTGTACTACTTGGCTCGCCTGATTTAAGCAGTTTGATAATCTACGCAGACTTTCCTCCATCCTTAGTTCGACGACGATTCAAAAACGCGGGGAGAGAAGAAGATAGAAGGCTTGGTTACCAATCCTTTGCGATTTCAACCCTGACCAGGAATACTGAGGGCTCCAGAAAGTTGAAAGTTGAATGTCGCGATGAATGTTGAACGATGCGTTGAATGTTGAATGATACATTGAATTTCGAATGAATAGTTGAATGTTGAATGATGTGTTGAATGTTGAATGAATAGTTGAATGTTGAATGATGTGTTGAATGTTGAATAACAGTTGAATATCAAACAAATAGTTGAAAATAAAATGCATAACGGAATATAAAATTAGACGAGTTGAATATTGCTACATTTGGCTTGCCATACGATGATCAGTCATATATTTAATCATTAATCCCCAGTTCAAATATATGATTTTCATATATTCATTCTCATAAATAATATTATTAGATCCCATAATTTTGGTTAATTAGGTAATTAGTATATTAAGAGCAACAATTTTCCTACATTAATTTTACTATCGTCCTTACCAGACTTTGGATATGTTGAGATGTAAATGTCATCTTGTCTGGCTAATAACCTTGGAAATGTGTCAATCATTTCCTGAGTTGCACCTGGATACCATTGTATCCCATAAATCACTGGTCCAAGATCCATTATCCTTCCTATACCACGTACGGTTAACTCTGCAAAATATTTAATTTTTTTTATCTTTAATGAGAGCAGACGGAACTTTGTTTACAGGGCTGTCCATTTCTAAGGCAAAAACCCTGGTAACGAGGTTGGAGCAGACAAGTAAAAACAGGAGTGATTGATCATAATCAGTTGATTAGCATCAGAAGGGTACAAGCCTGAAAGGGTGTGGACAAAACATGGCCTAGGCCATGGCTCAGTCCATGGTGTATGCCGTGGCCTACCCTACGGCCCACCCTATGGCGTACCGGTGGTCAATATTTTCAAACTCGATTCAGCATTGATGTTAACCTATGTAAACAACGCGCTCCATTGATCTGTCATACCTGCGACTCTCTTCTGTATCTCTTGGCGGCGTTTCGCGAAAACTTACAAAGTAGACTCGTGGTAGATTGGAATCAGGAAACCAGTCAATGCCGTATAAACACAACTTTTAGGCAACTATTGTAAGGAAGAAGGAGCTCCCGCGTGTTTCTGCACGCTATAAAAAAAAGTCCTCTCTCAGTGCTCATTCCGTGCAGATCAGCCAGCGAACTGGGCCGCAGTTTTCTACGAGATATGTAAAATACGTAATTTCACCAAAACCAGCGTGAAAAAATCTTTCATTTGAAAGTGAGTTCTAAGACTATGCAGATAAAATTAATATCCATGAGGAAAACTTTTCATTAGGACTCCTTTTCACGGGAGGATGAACTGAATTTGGAAATGGTCTATTATACCTTTCATTCTCTTTAAATTAAATGTTCTCTAAGATTCCAAGAGAATGGTAGTCTTTATACTAGAGAAAAAGTATACCTAGAAAGATCTCAAGTCAAGATAACTAACTAAGTTTATTTTCCTAAGCAGTTAATTAAAGTTGACTGACGGGCTTCGCCCACCTTAAAGCTCAAGAAACCGCAAGTTGGCAAGTCGGTTGTAAGGATGGTTTTCAAGTCACTTGAAACGCTCTTGAATCGTTTCAACTTTCCGACTATAATGAGATGCAAAGTAAAATATCTTGGAATTTTACTAAGGCCTTCACACATATATTTTTGGCTAAGTAAAACTTACCTAACAGCCTAGTATAAAGACTACCAATCACTCACCTAGTGGCATCCAGTACTGAAGGTAATCTTGGGAAAACTTCAACCAATCACTGTTCGCCGTTCGCACGGTATGTACGTGCATTTGATTCTGTCTGTCCCAAATAATTGGTAGTCTTTACACTATGCTGTTAAGTAAGACTTAAGAGCAGCTAAGGGCCTGTTCACATGGAGGTGGGGGAACCCAGGCAGGGGGTCCCCCACCTACCCGTGGTCCAAAAAAGCTAGCCTTCACATGCAACCCCGGGGCGCTGGGGTGAGGTTTAAAATGCTATCGCGTGGTCGCTAACAACGTATCTTAACAAAAGAATTTAGAGATAATTGCCCGGATGAACCTCACCCCACCCCACCTTTAGCATTCACATGGAGAAAACTCACTCCAGCTAAGCGGGTTACCCGCCCTGGCTGACCGGGTAACCCGCCTCGTTGAGGTACCCCACCTCACATGTGAACGCTATCGAGAAAAAAAAGAGAGAGTGTATGGAGAGATTGGTAGCCTCACCTAGGTGGGGACCTCACCTGCATGGGGTCCCCCACCTCCATGTGAACAGGCCCTAAGTTTACTTAAACGAAAATTGTGCGTGTGAAGGCCTAAGTAAAATCCCAAGATATTTTACTTTGTATCTCATTATAGTCGGAAAGTTGAAACGATTCAAGAAAGTTTCAAGTGACTAGAAAACCATCCTTAATTGCGGTCTCTTGAGTTTTGAGGTGGGCGAAGCGAGGGAAAATCAACTTAAGTTTATCTTGAAGTATTAAAAAAACATAACTTGTGTGTGAAGCGTTAAATCGGAAAAATTTACCTGACGTATCAAAAAAGTACTAGACTTGAAATATTCCTAAGTTTACTTGTCTATAGTGTGAAGACTACCATTGTCGCACTTTCCAAAATGTTCTTTGAAGTAAAAGATTAAGGAGAGAGGAACAAAAACCTCAGAGCTGAACTTCATTTTTGTTTCAAACGTACACAAGAATAAAAACCTCTATCTGCTCTGACACCCAGACGTAACGCAGCGTTACTACACTACACAACAGCCGTATTTTTGCGATGATCGAATACGAGGTCTCGTCAAGAGAAGGGTCTGGCACGAAGGTGAAAACGTGGAGTGAGACTGGGGAAACACGCTAAAAATACAGACTGTCCGCTTTGCATATATAAAATTCGTTGCGAATTTCCTGTTCGTCCTGAACAGTTTTGACATCTCAAGTGGAGTGCCACGCAGGACTATAAGTAGTCGCAGGTTTATCGAGGAATTGTCCCTACAGTGAAGGACTGACGATTTTCTTATGTAATGGTTCTGGATAATGTGACAGACAGGGTATGGGTTGGAGGCTGATTCTCTACAAGTGAGAATTGATAACCTTATTCAACAGAATCAGATGAATGGAGTGAGGAGCAAAAACAACAAACATTGTAAATCTACGAGACAGTGGTGGAAAACAGTAAATACCATCAGTGGCAGCGAATTGAAAAACGTTTCCCATAGTTCTTTGTTTGCTCTTGAGGAAGTGAATAAATACTTTCAGGAGATAAATTCTGATGCCGACTACAAGGCTCCTCAGTGCTTCGTCAATTTCCTCCAAGGTACCAGGCCCCAGTTATCGATGAGTTCACTACCTTTAAAGTGCCCATGAAATAAAAAACAAGTTTGGTTTATATGTTTGTTCACATCGTTATTAAACCAAAAACCCGGTTTGAAACTCCCGAAACCTTCTCCATGTAAGATTTTTCTGGCCTGAAAGTTTGCATTTGACCGATTTTGCCCCCATATTGCGCTCGGTCAAACACTCAGAATACACCGGAAATGACGTACTTGGTGGTTCCACAGACATCAGCGTTATGGCAGAGAAGGGAAGAAAGAAAGGTTGCATTAACTATTGCTCTGCCGGTGGACCAAATCTTGAAAATTGTGGGAACAAGACTGGATCGCCGGGAATTCCAATGCATTACTTTCCCCCTGAAGAAAATTTGCAGAATAAATGGACTCGATTTGTCCGCGTTCATCAAAAAGATTTCATCCCGAAGAAGAGCTCGTTTGTGTTTGAACACTGGATTTCGAGGAAAGCTGTTTTGAGCGCAAGCCCGTCCTTGTGCAGACTAACAATGGTCAAACCATTGAATTGAAGAGTTGAGTTGATATGTTGAGGACCACAAATGACAGATATTTAACATGTTAGCTTCGTGCCTTCGTTGTTTGGAGCAGTCCAGGCGTTCTTGGTTTGGAAACAGAATAAAGGAGAGCTAGTTATTTGGTTGTTCTGACTTAGGATGTTTTCATTTTCACACGAAGAAGATGAGTTTTCGTCGTGTATTTTTGCATTTTACAATATATTTCGAAACTGAACTGTGAATTTGTAGTAACTGAAGGTGAGAACAGCCATAGTTTGCAAATATTACGTCGACTTAAAGCAAATGTTATAGGAGGCTATGATTTGTGAATTTGTTTGCGTAAACAAGCGCTTTCGGTTTAATTTGTAGCGCGTGTTCATGTCGAATCACGTTATCAATTGTGAATTCGGTTCATTGGCTTTATAAAGAACGAAAAATGTTACACATGTAGCGCGTGCTTTCACATCGAATCACGCTATCAATATTGTAAATTCGGTTTATTGGCTTAAAGAACGAAGAATATTATCTATGTAGCGCGTGTTATCCGTCACCCTATCAATTCATTTTGATGTTTTAATTACTTTCGAGTAAATTTACCCATTTCGGCGCTTGTTTCGGTTTAATGGCTTAAAGAACGAAGGACATTATTGATCTTGCGAATGTGTTTTCATGTCGAATCATGCCTATTATGACGGTTTCCCTAAAAGATAGAATCCAGAATCCGGAATCCGGAATCCGGAATACGAAATACAGAATGTGGAATCCGGAATCTGGAATCCGGAATACGGAATCTAGAAACTGGAATTAATAATTAATAAGAGGGTTAAAGAACCGAAGAAGACGATAAATGTCGTACAGGAGGAGGTAGGTGGCAGGACTGAAGTATTAGTCTGGGACTAGGTTTGTTCTTTCCAGTTGAGCCGATGTGGAGGGATATAGGGATAACTACAGTCAACTCTCTTGTAAGCACCCTCGAGAAATGGGAAAAGTGTCCGTTAGTAGAGCTGTCCGCTTGCGAGAAGTATTCCCATAAGCAGACACCCAAGTAAAATATGGTAGATGTCCTCTTACGTGAGAGTTAATTAGCGGATGTTATTGGGAAGCCAAAAATAGCAACTGAAACTCTTTATTGATGTCAAATGTTAAAACTCGAAAAAAAAGGGAAAGAAATAAACAGTCTACGTTATAGATTGCTTTGACACCGGACTGTTTTTGTTTTTTTGTTTTTTTTTTTTTGACAGCTTTCTGTCCCGTGGACAAATGGAGATTTGACAAAACCGATAACCACCGTTTTGTTGCTCCGTCGAAGGTCATACAGTATTTTTGCAAAGTAAAGACAAATTCCGTTCCGTCCGAGAGTCAATTATTATACACGGGATATCCGCTTACGAGAGGATGTAAACAAAAGATAAATCCAATTTTTCATGCGTCCGCTTATGAGAGTGTCCGCTTACGGGAATTCGTAAATACAGAGTTTGACTGAGAGGTAAAAAGGGGAATTGAATAAAGTGTCCGTAAGTAGAGCTGTCCGCTTACGAGAGTGTCCATTAGCGGAGAATTGACTGTATTAAAAAAGACCGTATGCAGGATTATTAAATGCAACTTAACGAGCTGACCCGCGAGATTTTACACTAGCCTCGTACATGTTTAACCTTAAGAAACAAACAGGCCCATATAAGGCATACAGTGCGGCCTCGCTGCAAAAACGGAGTGAAAACCCTTGCTATTAACCAAGTTCATCGCCTACTGTAAAAGTAGGCCTGACCGAGTCCTCAGTTGTTGTAGATATCCTTAACCAATCAGAAGTGGAGAGCAGCGGATTTCACGTGCTCGAGGTTCCTATATAAGAGTTTCAAGGTATATTGGGCACCATGCTAACTTAAGCCCCGGCTACACGTTCAAACATTGTTATAAAACATTTGTTGGATGAACAATCAGTAGAACGTGTAGCAGGCATGTTTGATGACGTTTGCTCAACATTTTTTGTTGGAAGAATGTTTTGATTTCTCCAACATACAACAAATGTTGAAGCGTGTAGCCGCCCTTTCAACAATGTTGTATTGCGAAGACCAATCAGAGTTAAGGGCGCAGTCTCCAATCCGAGAGCCTAATAATTGTTGAAGTCAAAACCCTGAAGCGACATGTTTCCAACAATGTTGTATGCGCATCCAACATTGTTAGAAGCATTCTTAGAACAATGTTGGGACGTGTTCTTCTAACAATGTTGCAACGTGTAGCCGGGGCTTTATATTAGGTTTCAGCAAAGGAACGACTCTTGGAAAGCCCCTCGAAAAAAAGACCAATGACAGAAGACGGTATGAGGGTGAAAATGTTGTAAGCAAACGAAAGAGCTAAAACAATCCTCATCCAACCCCCATAGCTATTATTTCCAGGTGAGGCATTTATAAACGCCTTTTTTTGTAATAAATATTTTTTTGTCCTCTATTTTTCTCGAATTAATCTCTCGAATTATATTTATTTCGTGTTAGTTTCTTTTTTCTGTATATTAAAATTTTTTTTTATTGATTTTTCTTCGTCTTTTGGAGATGTTCCGGAATGTACCGGGATGTTCCGGAATGTCCCATGTTCCTCGGCGGGTTTCTTTTGCAGGTCACGGGTCACAGGTCATGGGTCACAGGTCATTTTTCCCTAGAATTTTACCACAAGAGTGACTTTCAATTAATGTGGCAACTAACCACTTAAACCTTTTATTACGGACCTCAAGTAACCCTGGACGGCGAACCCTAGTACACCAAACCATGGCAAGGGGGAATGGGGCTAGAACGTTGTCCTGTGCGCGAAAAGTTAAGGGTTTCGCTTCACTATGGCTTCTTTTAGGGATGCGAGAAACTTGTTAACGGCGCCGCTGTACGATAATTTGATTTCAGCAGAAAAGTATTTTGTATAACATCGTGCTTTTCAGTGCACTCCATGATATTTGACCGATAACAAATTGAAATTAAATGAAGTTAGTGAGATAAAACATCTCACAAAATAAATTGAGCTTTTCATGTACAAGGTTACCTAAATAATCCTGTCAGCTTTGTTTTGAAAATTGGGTAAATTTCCGGGAAAAGCAGAGGCAAATGCAATGAAAAGAAAAGATATATTTACCCATTTTTAGCAACGAAGAGAACTTCACTTCCAGCATTCGCCATAGTCACTGTCGCTGCGAATTTGCATTTTTGCTCTGGATCTAATATCGCTGGTTTAGAACATAATCCAGATTAGCCTTGGAGAGACACAGATTTCAAAGGTAAAATTGAAAAACAAACTCGCCTTCTCGAGACACCACCAAAATTGTGGGAATTACTGCTGCGACGTTAGGTGGACGGCAAGAGCATTACGTGAACTGCGGTCAACAAGGACATCTTGACTTCGGGTTGATTGCCGTCCAGGGTTGCTTTAACTCAGTAATTAAAGGTTTAAGTGGTCAGTTGTCACATTAATTGAAAGTCACTCGCTCTTGTGGTATAATTCTTGAAAAAAATTTACCCGTGACCTGTGACCTGTGACCTGCAAAAGAAACCCGCCGCATGTTCCTCCTTTTATCGACGGCCACTCGACAACCTGAAATGTACGCACCGATACAGTTCCCAAACATTCCGGCATGGAGCAACAGACAATGACCAATCAGGCGTAAGCGTCCCCACGCGCAATTAAGTCAAGATATGCAAAGTGATTTTCTCTGCTTTTTGGTCACGTAGCGCTCAAAATAATAAGCAAAAAATAGCTCTTGTTTTATAAAGATCAAGCTCAAATGAACAACAAAACATTGAAAACGGAAAAAAAGTTGCTCGAAATCAAAAAATGTTGATCAAAAATCGAAAGTTGTTCAAAAAGTTGCCGTCAACTTGTGGACAGGCCTAACACTTTTCATCGACAATTAAAATGGCTTTTTTGCTCTGATTTTAAAATGTTCAAAATGCACAATACATTGATTAGTATCGTTGTGGTGAAAGCCGTGTGCTTTAAGGGAAACCGGCGCTTTATCAAAAGCAAAAGCAAAGTATTAAAATGCTGCCCTAGAATAAATTTCATGGGCTTGATTGCTGCAAACTCAGGCTAAGTCATCACATAATTTGTTGACCATATTATTACCCAAGCGACTTCAACTTTTGTCAAAATTTTCTTCTTTCCGGATTTCATATTTCGTATTCCGGATTCCGGATTCTGGATTCCGGATTCTATCTTTTCTATTATTTTCTTAAGTCTGAGTAGAATTAAATACTTTCTGCGTACCGCGTAGCCGGCTGCGTGGAAAATTATTCGAGTGGCAGGGTATTCTGCAGTTAAGCCGTCCTTCGAATCTGCTTTGCAGACCTGCTGCAGATAGACCATCCTCATCCGCTTCCGTATCTTCTTCGGGCAAGTGCCTCTTCGGCGTGCTGTTGGACATGTCCAACCACTTCCATTTCATCCGGTGTTTCGCTTTCTGATTCTTCTCCGCTGGAATTAGACGTATTCGAGTCCACAGAAGACAAAATATCGTCACTTTCGGACATGGTTGCCACTTTCCAACGAACGACTAGCAACTATAATCTCGAAAAAATTTAGACCGAAGTTGCGGAGCTCACTGAATCGCAAGAGACATGAACTGTAAACAACTCTTTAGAACCACCAACTACGTCATCAACGCGAAACTCGTCACCAGTCTCCAAAGCTTTTTTAGGCAATTTGGACAGTAAAAAGTCCGATTTTATTTTCTTTACGTAAAATTTCATCTGCCATTCTTGAAAAAGGACATTTAGACCTGTTAATTTGTACAAAAAAATTTTTAACTTCATAGGCACTTTAAATTCCTTTCACAACAAGAAAAAAATACTGCCGCTGGACCTGACGGCCTATCACATTGGTTCTGTTGAGAATTTGCAGAGTAATATGCCCCTATAGCGATGTTTCTTGTTTATAAACATTGACGTCATTCTTAGACATGCGCACTTTAGTGGTTGGCAAAAAGCCGGCTTCGTTCTGCTTTCATGGCTTCCACGTGCGATTCCGAGTACGTAAAAAGTCTCGATCCTGTTGCAAGATCGCGATATCATTTTAAATTAAACTACAACAAAGGTGCAAGTAGCCTTCCCGACCCATATAATTTGAAAGGATGGACAAACAACCCCAGTTCTTGGCCAGATTTAACATTTGGCGATCTGTACACGTATTTAATCGACACGCCGGGTATTTACACGAGGGAGAGTCTAAAGGCCTTCAAGTCGCTTGAAGCGTATCAGTTTGTCATCAGCGGCCATGTTAAACCATTATGGTATCATTCAGTTGGAGACAATATCCCTTACTGCTTCATTAAAGGGAAAGTAATTCCGTCCCAGAGAATTAACGATCAGCCGCACGATGCGTGGGTTTGGCTTCGTAAAAAGGACGCCAGTGTCCACGCAGCACATTGCACATGTATGGCCGGGTAAAAAAGGTGTTGCTGTTTTTTTGGTCACTTTCATTACTCCGCATACTGTTCATTTAGAAATGACATCAACTCAGAAAAAAGTCCGAGTTGATGTCATTTCTAGATTTAATATTCTTTGTAAATTATACTCACTGTTCATTTAATAAAAGAATGTGAATAAAAAATTAACGGCTGCAAAGCTAGACAAACAAGGCGCGTTGTACGAAAAAAAAGTATATTTCGTTTTTCTCGATCGCAGGCTTGGAGAAGTTTGCAGTCATGTCGCCGCTATCCTGTTTAAAATAGAAGTTGCTGTGAAGCTAGGTCTTACCAAGACTTCCAGCACTAATGAAGCATGCAAGTGGAACAAAACGTTCAGAGAAAAGGTTAGTTTGTTGCTTGTCATACAAAATATTCTTGTAGGCACTAATAGGTGTGTATGGCAATTAAGTTGAGATAATTTATTTTCATTATGCTTATTTATCTTCTTCCCCAATGTTTCAATCAGATTAATCCCAGATCAGTTGCTGAGTTTACCGACCTTGTTAAGAGGAATAGGAAAGGAGATGTACCTTCAGTGTGTTACGCCCCATCACCACCCCTCCCTGAGCTGTCCGTGTTAAAAAGCCTAAAGGAAGTATGTCCAAGAGCAGCTTTTTTCAGTTTAATCCCCAAACTTGACCCAGAGGAGACCGACAGTGCATCAGAAGATGAAGATGAGAGTAACCTGCCTCAGCCATTGACAGCTCTTTACTCAGAAGAATACGCTTCACTTACCAAACTTCAGCTAAAGGAAAAATGCTGCCAGCTTGCTAAAGAGTTGCAAGTTACTCCAGAGCAATGCAAAGAATTGGAGAAGGTTACCAGGAATCAGTCTATCTGCCCCCTATGGTTTGAGCACCGGAAAGGAAGAATCACAGCAAGCAAAGCACACAGCGTACTAAGGAGGAAAGAGAGTACACCTCCTGAGAACTTACTGAATTCAATTATGGGCTACAATGCCTATGACCTTTCTAAAATTAAGCAGATTCGATGGGGTATTGATAATGAGGAGAATGCCCGACTGAGATATATAGAAGAAAAAAAGCTAACTCATGAGAATTTTGAATGCAGGTTGTCTGGCTTTGTTGTAGATCTTGACAGGCCATATATGGGAGCATCAGCTGATGGATTGCTACTTGCAGTTGCTACCCCCAAGAGTTGTTGAAATAAAATGCCCTTTTAAACATAAAGATGTACTACCAATGGAAGCAGCTAAAAGTGATCCTGATTTTTGTCTAGATGACAAAGGTCATTTGAAAGAGACACATGCATACTACACCCAATTACAACTACAGGTACATGTGAATAGGATGGAAGTGGGAGACTTTTGTGTCTTCACCAACAAAGATTTGCACATTGTGGAGGGAATCCCTTTAAACAAAAATTTTATAGAACACTCCCTTACCAAACTGGACATTTTCTTTGAAAATGTAATACTTCCAGAGATCCTTACAAGGAAGTTGGAAATTTCAGAGATGGGAGATGAAAACAGTGAGCAAGATGAGGAGCAGTTGTACTGCATCTGTAGCCAGCCAGAATATGGAAAAATGATCGCTTGTGACAATACTACCTGTGATATTGTGTGGTTTCACTAAGCCTGCGTCAGCATTCGTAGGAAACCAAAAGGAAAGTGGTATTGTCCACATTGTAAAAATGAGGATTAGAAAGTTGATCAATCTTCTTATACTCCTTCATGTACCCTCCTAGCCTTACTAGTATTTTGTGATCAATTAATATTCAGACTTGCAATGGTTATCAGTAAATACTGTCTTGTTAATTAGTGCTTGATAATTTGCTAACCACGTTAATTCACACCAAATTTTAATAACTTTATTATCATTAATGAAGCATTATTTTTAAGTATAAATAATGCAAATTAACAAGCAACTCAATGTTAAGTGACAATGCAACTTTATGTGTACAGACAAGCTTATCCTACACAATCTGTTTAATCAAGTAACCACAAGTTACATACAGTGCTTTTTGAAACATTTAGTCTGTGATGCAATCCTTATGATGCTACAATATCAAAGTTACATGTATACAATCCATTTTGTTAATAAAAGTTTTAATGTATTGATGTAACAGGTATCAGCATACATGTACATTTATTTTATTAAACAAGGTTGTAAATTTGAAACAGCAGCAGAGATCATTACTATGTTGTCAATATGAAGAACAAGGGAAAGTGGTAATATTCCAGCAAGTATTTTAAAATTCTTGAGACGTTCCATCATTCTTTCGACATGAATCCGCACTCTTGCTAGTCTTCTAGACTCCTCTACATTTTTCATGCTTAATTGTTTGACTCCTTTTGTAAAACTGGGAATAGCAAGTGTTTCTCCCCTGGAGGCCAATTATTCTTCAATTAAAAAGCCCCTGTCAGCAAGAACTTGGTCTCCATGCTCCAGGTTGTTAAGAAAACCAGATTTCTGTGTTATTAGTTTGTCAGACGCCCTTATTATATTAGTTTGTCAGAAGCATTAGAAATAAAAGATACAGCACCAGTGGGGGAGATCCCAACCAGTATCTTAATTGTATTGTGATGCTTATAGTTCAACCATGTTAATGCTCTTAATGTCAAGTTTCGTGCACGTTCACAGAAAACCTCAGTGCAGTCTATAATAACTCTACATTTTCTAAAGGAGGGTTTAAAAACGGAAGGTAATGTTCGAATAACTTCCTCTTTAGCTGGCCATCTAACTAAAAAAGACAGTTTTTGTGCCACTGCAGGCAGGCCAGCATTTAACAGTTTAGAAACAGCAGATGCACATATGTTAAATCTGTAAGCCAAATCTTGGTTCAGTAAATTAAGTCTGATCTTCATCATTATCAAAAGAAACACATTGGCAGGTGAAAGTTTTTTCTAAACCGGCAATACTGATGAACAAAATGTAACCACTAAACTAAATAATTCATAGGTAGGAAATCCAGTGAAAAATTTAGTTTTGAAAGATGTGTTCCCTTCATTCAGAAACTGATCTCCAAATTGTACTCTTTCCAGTTCAGCTTTCAGGGTTCTGTTTTCTTCCTGGAGTCTTTGAAGTTCTCCATAAAGAGACTTATTCTCCTCTTTCTGTGCTAGGTGTTTTATGGTTAGATCAGAGATTTTTCCTTCGGTTTCTTTCCGGATTCTTTCAACCTCTCTATAAAGACACTCGTTTTCTTCTTTCAGTGCTTGGTATTTCTGGATTAGATCACCAGGATTACGCATCTCAGTGTCTTCCTTTTCTAAAGAAAGGGCCAACAGAAAAAGTGGGGAGAATTAAAATCACAAAATCCACTCATAATAAAGAATCATCCAGAAGAAAATTTCTGAAATTATGCTACTGTTAAATTTGAAAATTACAAGAATTTTCTGCATTAATCAGCGCTTTAAACAATGCATTTTAATCAAATGAAGAATGATCCTCGCAGTTATGAACGCAATTTATGCAATTGCGAAAAGAAGCCTGAAAAAAATTCAGGACTTCAACGGCGTTTGAACCCGTGACCTCGCGATTACCGGTGCGATGCTCTAACCAACTGAGCTATGAAGCCACTGACGTTGGGAGCAGGTCAATTGTGGGTTCATATGTTCCCGTGAATTTTTTTCAGGCTTCTTTTCGCAATTGCATAAATTGCGTTCATAACTGCGAGGATCATTCTTCATTTGATTTCATTTCCGCAGTTCATATATGATTCATTTCATATATAATTCACACTCATTTCTTTCACGGGAACATATGAACCCACAATTGACCTGCTCCCAACGTCAGTGGCTTCATAGCTCAGTTGGTTAGAGCATTGCACCGGTAATCGCGAGGTCACGGGTTCAAACGCCGTTGAAGTCCTGAATTTTTTTCAGGCTTCTTTTCGCAATTGCATAAATTGCGTTCATAACTGCGAGGATCATTCTTCATTTGATTTCATTTCCGCAGTTCATATATGATTCATTTCATATATAATTCACACTCATTTCTTTCACGGGAACATATGAACCTACAATTGACCTGCTCCCAACGTCAGTGGCTTCATAGCTCAGTTGGTTAGAGCATCGCACCGGTAATCGCGAGGTCACGGGTTCAAACGCCGTAGAAGTCCTGAATTTTTTTCAGGCTTCTTTTCGCAATTGCATAAATTGCGTTCATAACTGCGAGGATCATTCTTCATTTGATTTCATTTCCGCAGTTCATATATGATTCATTTCATATATAATTCACAATGCATTTTAAGGGCCCATTAAAGTATCTTTTGATGCCGTTGCTAGGGAAAAATAAATTTGCTATAACTCTGCACATGTATGCTTCAATTGGACCAAATTTGGACAATACCCATAGGGGGCATATATGGTCCAGTTCTTGACGTCATCGGACCACGCCCAATGTCACGTGACCAGAAACAGAAAAATGCATTTTAACTGAATGGCTTAAGCCTTCTTTCCGCATTTTCTGTATAATAACAATTCAAAAGCCGTTTTGAAGAAATTTAAGCATGCGTTTTGGCTTATGATGAAAAATAAAAAAATGAGAAAGGAAAATGTGTTTCTTTGACCGCTCTTTTGAGCCTAATTTCTTGGTTTTTCATTTTGTCGCAAAACCCATGCTTGAAATCCAAGAAAATATGATGTTCTTTTGAATTGTTTCAAAATCCAGGAACTACAATTATCTCTCGAGGAGAAAAGTTCTTTTTTCGCGGCACCGGAAGTGGCGAGCGAATTTTCAGCGGCCAGGTGCCTAAGCATTCTTGGCCAGGCTGCTAGGACAACGAACGTTCTGTTTCGAATAGTGGCCGCGAGTCAGATAAAAGCCGTCGAACTGGATGTGTAATGATGACTTATCTCCACGTCGAACTGCCTCAGTTCTTGCTTCTTGCACGCTCCAGTCGGCGATCCCTTTTACGAACGGCGCAATCCATTCAACAATATGGATCCACTGAGTGGAACTGACGTGATCCAGACCAAGAGTCCCGAGAATTTTGTGGTAATCTTTGAAATATTGCCCATTGACAAGGAATGAAAGAGCAACGAGATTACGGATTACAGATCTTGGACGAATTGTGGCCTTAACGACAGGAATGCTACTCTTCAAGTTGACTTTTTTCCCACATCGACTACATTCGAACTCGAACTCTTCAACTGTGTTTTGTTTTTCCGAACAAAATTCGAATTCAGTTTCTTTTTCACAGTCACAGTGTTGTAAATTACTTAAATTACTGTTAACTAAGTTCTCAAGCGAGGCTGATGTTGTAAGGAGAAGTTGTCCATCACAAGCTTCGAGCTCACCATTATCAGTCAGGTTTTCTATCGAGTGCTTAGCACTTTTGATGTAAGAATGAAATTCTTGTGATAGAGTTGCTTTCAAGGATAATTTACAAGCCTCCTTGCTCACTGTCTGCTGCTCCATGCTGTCTTGGGAGAGTGGTTGCAATTTAGTGGCCTCGATAGCTTCGTTTATTTGTGTTATATCTAAACAGTGGAGTTTCTCAGGTTCGGAAGGACATTTCACGGAAACAGGTTCACAGGATTGCACAGTTTTATCATAAGAGATGTCAGAGAGCTTCGGAGCGGTCAAAAAGGCCGCGGACACAGAGTTTCCTATGAAGTTTCCAGGTGATGACAGCCCAATACTAATTTCAGTTTGTGTCTCTGCATCTTTGAGATTTCTATTCCCAACCTGACACTGGAAATCTTTAACTGTCACCTTTTCAAGATTTCTCTTATCGACATGCAGTCATCGATGCGGCTTTCCGTTTACGTCCGTACGTGGATGACATTTTCAGGCAGAAAACTCAAGTTTCAAAAATTAAGGCACGACTCACATGTTGTAAACGTAAAGCAGAAAATTAATTAATAAAAATGTAAACAAAAAGTTTTTCTTGTGTTTGTTGCAACGAAGTAAAAAAAAGTCACCGGCGACTTGAATCAGCGACGGGCCGGCGCCGAAAAAAGCGCGCGAAAATCTTTTGGCTGACCGGAAGTGAAATTGCACTTGGGTAGCAACCGTGTATCTTAGCAACGAGATACTTCAATGGGCCCTTAACTTGATTGATTTATTGATTTCATGCATGACATTTTGATTAACATTAAGCTTATCTATGATATAATCCACATCTAAGTATTCTGTAAGCAACTGAGTTATTTTTAGATGTCAACAATTTCCACTATTCGTCTTTACCTTCCCCGGCTTTTGTGTCTTGATCAAGACTGAAGTTTATATCATCCACTTTCGACCTCAGATCTCCGGTTTTTTCTTCACTGGATAGTTTTATATTTTTGTCATCCTTAGCTTGGGACCTACGAAGTCTGCGTTCGTTCCGCGCTTTTTTCTTCAAGGATAATTTAAGAGCCAAGCTATCGTCACCATAGCCCATGGCCAAGTTTGGAATATAATCTGGATCATTTGCTTCATCGCTAGTCCTCCCTGAAGAAGACGAAGAGCACATTAAAAGTTGTCTTCCACGATTCGATTTAAGCTTAATTAAATTAAGTAAAACGAGCGCGAATCTTACTTCCTAAATTCCATGAATAGTTTGGAAATTCAAGACACGGTACAAAAGAGGATAATTTATGGTAGAAGCAACCACTCATGTATTACTATACGGCTTACACAGTTATTAGCTTCGTACCTGACAAGAAGTGAACACTGCAGACTCGCGAGGACTCAGACGGCTTCCAATGCTTCCTACGAACTGCATTGATCCAAGCGTTCCGCTTTGGTTCACTTTCAGGAAATCTAAAAAAATTTATTCCCGATGCATTTGTGAACCGATTTGTACAATTTATTACGCAGCAGCTGACCGGCATTCTCCCCACAAACCCTTTTCTTAGGCAGTAAATTTAGTAAGAAACACAAACCACGTCGTGTTTTTGCCAACCACAGAAATAAACAACCCCACGTGACCTAGGCGTGACGTCACGGGAAACATCGCTATAGTTACTTCCATCTTCAACTTAATATATATATTTAGCCAAGCCTAAAAGCGGAGCTCCAAAAGCATTCTTTTTCTACTGGTATTTACATATAGTCTGCTTGTCATATCACCCATCTGACCTCACTCAAGCTACAGACCCAATGCTGTAGAAAATAGTATGGAAAGGTGATCTGAGCCAGTGGCACAGTGGATTTGGACCCCACGTGGATTTGCACCCTCCAGTCCAGATCTGCTTGTGGATCAGATTTGGACCCCCTAGTCCAGAACTGCTAGCAGATATGAATCCCCTTTTACGAATTTGGACCCCCACCCCTATTAAAAACAAGCGTTCTATTGAGTAAGGTAATAAAAATTCCTTTCCAAACTGAGTTTGGAGATGTTAAAAAAGCAAAATAAAAATATTGAGGTAGCTTTTTTTTAAAATAATCTTTAATACCTTGTGTAGAAAGAACCTGCAAAGCTAGTTTTCATCTATAAATTTTTAAAACAAAACATTTCTTAACATCTTAGAGCAATATCTAAGGACAGGTCTGTTTCCCCGTTCAACTGTAGGCAACTTAGTTACATACTTAGCTACTTAGGTATGGTTTAGAGCCACGAGAAATTGGTGGAGAAGCCTGGTGATTGCTCCTTGGAATCAGTATCACATCAGATATATAGTGATTCAGATCATCACTTCATAATGAATGCAATTTCAATTATCCACAGCCTCCCATGAGACAGTCAGAAATCGGAAATTGTGTATCCTCTGGATATATGTATGCCTCACAAAAATTATGAAAGAAAGATACATGGAAATCAATAAAAATATTTAGATGCCATGAATTAAGACCAAGATATTTATTTTGATCAATTACTTCTTGAACTTACTATCACAAAAAAAAACTGCTTGCTAACATTAAGCTCATCACTCAATGCACCTACAGTGTTTTCAAAAAGAAATCCAGCTGCTCTTCTGGCCAGTTAAGTGCAAGACCACACAACTTGATAATAATATATTGGGCATTTGGTTGATACCACTATCAAGGTGATTCATCAAAGCAAAAGTGCTGGAAATCCGTTAGCCATCTTAACTTGATCTTAACATACTTCATCAAATATCAGAGATTCCATTAAACATTAATGCCAAATGTCATCCAAACATCCCACAAGATTGGTGTGACCAGCTACTAATAAAGACTGTATGCAGGAGGAGGAAGTCCAAAGGATGTGTACATTGATGAGAAAGAGCTTACTTTAAGTTTAATTTTAAGTTTTAAGTTTAATAATACTTTGTCATGTCAATACAACTAAGTTGATACAAAACAAAAAAGTGCATGACTGGAGAATAATTGGGAGAAACTAAATTCCCATACAAAGAATATTATCTAATATTACACATTCTAAAAACTAAGAGGTGAAATTTAAACGTGGCCCAAAGCTAACCTAATCAAATTAAATCAAATACTTGTCTCTTACAAGTCACCCCTGATTTGAGATTGAGACTAAAAATCATGAAGTAATCCATAGCAAACCTAATTAAATTACATACTTGTCACTCACAAGCTACATCTGATTTAAAATTGACACTAATAATGTAATAGATAGGACTTAAAACTGCTTAAAGAAGGTGCATGTATGATGTTCGATGGAACACCATTCCAGTCTGTTATGTAGCGATTAAAAAAAGAAAAGCTGAAGGCCATATATATATTTAGCCATGCCAAGCCTAGAATCGGAGCTGCACACTCTCACCGAGCAACTTCGCAAGAGTTTATTTGGGCCAGTTTAATTTGTGTCCAAAACAATTGAGCAGCAGCAGGGAAAACGAAGAGTTTTCGATAGTAAACGTTTGCAAAAAAGAAAAAAAAAGACGGACATTCTTGAGTCTAACTACTTTGAGATGAAAGCGTAAAGGGATTCAAAGCGGATCAAAAAAAAAACCAAAAATAAACAAAAACACTGCAAGCGAACAAAGTACGATGCCGGCGAGTGTTTTCTCGAAGAAGGAGAAGGTGGAGAAATTAAACAAGACTAGCTAGTAATTAAAATAGCTTGTAATGATAAAGCTAGGAAAATCGGTATTTATTTTGACATAAATGCCCCTAGAAAAAAATAAAGGGTACAAACTCTTCGTTTACAGCAGTCAACAGGAATTGACCGCGGTTCAGAAACAATATAACAACAAACATAAGACTTATTACAAGAAAACAAAGCACAATATGAATAATATTTCTTCGAAGATTCTTGGAGAAGGTGCAGAAATTGGACAGGTAACAAAACTATCTTGTATTAAGCTAGAAAATTTCCTTAGCAGATTTGACATAAATGTCCGTAGAAAAGACAAAAAAGAGGTCCGTACCTGATCGTTTAGAGCAGTCAACAGGAATCACTGAGACAGCAATCACTCGGAATGCGACAGAGCTGAATAATAGAGCCATTTCCCACAAAATCTTTCCTTGGCTTACACAAGACACTTAAGTGCTTTGATGGTTTTACTGTTACTTCCCATGTCTTCCGAACTGAACCTTCTTCAATTAATGATTCTCAGTGGCAAAACATCATCCAGATAACAAAGAAAGCGCTTGCCAAACCAAACGAGCATTTCTCTCGCAGACCCGTCCACTTTAAAATTTATCAAAACCAGCCAGCCAGTCAACCCATTTCGCTGTTTTTAACATCCAAACGCTGATTCTTACCGGTTCAAACAAACGACATGTTTAAAGACGGCGAAACTTAACTGTTGTTTACAGGTTGCTTTCGACGAAGATCTCTTAAAGACTTGACGAAGTGAAGCGCGCTGGGTTTTGACTGTTTTGGCAGCATTTTGACAACTTAATGTCAGATTTTGAGAAGTGCACATGCACATGCATTTGATCGGATTTTTACTCGAGCTCGAGTCTCCCCCTTTAATGCTTAATTTTACGAGGACTCATTGCGATTACGTGTTGATAAGATAAGGGCAAAAGTTTCTTAACGCTACTGTGAGGAACCAAGGTCGAAAAACAGTCAGCCAAGCCGAGTAAAAACACTCGTTCGCTTGCAAAGAAAACAACGTAACAAAACAAACAAACAATTCAACTACTTCTTTGCGTCCAAAACGAGTACAGATGATTGTTATTTATATCCATTCGAGAGAAAAATACAAGTTTCATTCCTGAACAAAAGTAACAACGATTAAACCAAATGTTAAGCTTCTATTTATTTAATTTACCTCACTGTCCTGTGTTGTAGAGGTTTCTACCACTTGAAAATGGTAAGCTTCAGTAAAGTAAAAACAAGCATCCGCAAAAATAGCGAACGGTTTGTCCAAAGAAAGAGCTTCTTCCACAGAGTTTGAGCTACTCATTCCTCCCATTAATACCGGTGAACTGTTAACTGACTTTTCTTGGTGAGATGCAAGATGCCGCGGTGAAGTGATAGCCCTTGAAGCGTTGAATTGTACTGTTTTCAACCGCACAATCTTTGAAGCTTTTCCTGAGAAAAATCTTCCGTCCTACCTTTCATCACTTGAAAATTCACCTTCCGGAGTATCTTTTGACAAGTTCTTGATCTTTATGCTTTTTACGCGAAAGACAAACTTCGATCGAAGAAGATGAAGTTGTTTTGCTCAAAATAAAGAAACCAACTGAATGTGAAATTACCAGCCGCAGAAAGCGCGCGAAAAATTTTAACGGCCTCGATTTGATTTGGGTGTCCCACACTTGGCTTGAGCCTGCGATCCAATCGAAAGCAAGTACCTGGTCAGCGGTCAACTTCAAAAAAAACAGCTGACCTCGATGAGGTCTTAACTTGAGCCCGCGATATGGTGTCGTTACACTGGTCAGCTGGTCAACTTGTTTTGACAGGTGTCAATTGGCTATAAGATGGATGTCCAGTATCAAAGATGTACGCTGTAAAGTAGCTGGTCAGCTGGGCCAGGTGGAGTATGGCCGCCATGTTGGATTATTATGATTATTATTATTAGGATATTATTAATTATTGGGCGACTCCGTCGTCGTCGTCGTCGTGCGTACGCGCCCACGAGCAATACCGCTAGCCATTTTTACCATGAGAAAAGCAGTTGACGGGTTTCTATAGGTATGGTGCTCCGCTTGACGGCCCTTCGGGCCGTCGGAGCTCCGCTATCAATTAAGTCTCAAACTATGCCTTGTTCTAGGAAACTTGCTAAAATTCTCCCGTTCCTAAGGAAACACCCCTGTCATCCTTGGACCAACTTCGCCCTATTTCTGTGACTGATATTATTATTCAGCTGTTAGAGAAAATTATTTATGTAACAGAAGTTAAATCTGTTATTAGATCCTACCTATTGCTAGATCAATTTGCATATAGGGAAATGTGGTTTAAATGGCTTTCCACTGGAGAAGCAGATTGTGTTAGGGTTTTTGCCTTTGATTTCTCTAAGGCTTTCGACTCAGTGAATCACTTTATCCATCAATCCCTACATTGTTAATTGGATCATTTAATAGACAACAGAGAGTGATAGCTGATGGTGACATGACCCCTTTTATGCCGCTAAACGGAGGTGTGTCTCAGGGCACTATACTTGGACCCATCCTATTCTCTGTAATGTTAAATGATATACAAACTGGCGATTCAGATAGTTCTACGTTGGTTAAGTTTACGGATGACCTAACTTTAAGCGTTTTGGTTAAGGGAATCTAGGACCAAGCTCCCCTGGAAGCGCAAAATATACTAAGTTGGGCCTAGGAAAACCTTATGACTGTATAAACCTTACTAAAACTAAGGAGGTGGTTGCTAAGGGTAAAGTTGAGAGACCCATTCCCACTGTTATTTCTGATGTCAAAAAGTAAGAATTTAATTCTTAAGATTTAGGAATTTATTTTCATAGAAATCCGACCAAATGGGACAAGCAAATTGATACCCTTCTCAGCAAAGCAGGGAGGACATGTCACAGACATGCGATAAAGAACAGTACAAAAAGAAAGCTATCTAAAACGTAAAGGAATGTCTATTGTTGTTTTAACTGAGCTGATTTCAGTTTCTATTAAAATGCAAAGTTATTGTTGGGGTTTGCCTGCCGTATTTTATCACCCAAAATGGATTGTAATAAGTGCCATTGTTTGTTGAATGATAATGAAGGCGGTATGCTTGTGCTGTAGTAAAACTTGCTCGTCTTTTGTTATAACAAATCGTGTGAAGAACCAATAAGAAAAACAAAGTCAACTAGCATTTTAAAAGGAGGTCCTTCTTTACGGCATTTTTTTTTTATCATTTAGAGATGCTTTGGTTCCGCGTGCCGGCTGGGAAAAAAAAAACCCTTTAATGTTGTTTTCTCAGCATGTTTTGTTTTTACAATACCATTATTCACGATGTGAGACAATGAGATTTTAAACGGTATTGTTGGCAGATTGGTGTCATGATCACTATGTTTGCGCTATCAATAGAATTCCTAATCGCGAGTTTACTGGGTCGGTGTGGGCATATTTAACGCACGTGAATGCTAAGATTATCAGTTGTGTTCTCTCAGTAGTTTTTGGTGTGTTTGAAAATGTATACCGTTAAACGGCGCAAGACAACTGGAGTGCAAACTGGGTGTTCAGCAGCTGATCGTAAAGATCAAAGCACTCAGTTATCTAAGAAAAGAGAAGAAAGATAACTTCACTAGTTATGAAGATCTGCTCCAAAATTACCTGACTTCACCTTGTCATGGCTAAAGGACGAAGGGCTTATCGCTCCGAGTCGAAATTGCACTATTTGTGGATCGGAAACGAAGCAGGTTGAGAGTGGAGACAGGTCCGATGGCTACGTCTGGGAGTGTAGAAAGCAGATCAACGGTAAACGGCATAGATGTGAGAGGAGCATTAGAGAGGGAAGTTGGTTTGAAAAAGCGAACTTGACAATTGAAGAGGTGCTGAAATTTACACACTGGTGGTGCCAGGACCTGAACCAGTGGCGGATAAAACAGCAGCTGCAGCTTGGCTCGCACACAGCTGTTGACCGGGACATGTTTTGCCGTGAAGTATATGAAGTGGCGTTGTTCGATGGAGGGAGAAAATTGGGGGACCAGGGAAATTTGTTCAGATAGATGAGAGTAAGATTGGAAAAAGGAAGTATCATCGTGGTCATGTTGTCGAGGGTCAGTGGGTTTCGAGTGGCATCGAGGAAGATTTACGCAAGTGTTTTATTGCGACAGTGGAGGATCGAAAGGAAGAGACATTGCTAAATCTGATCAAACAATGGATTGAACCAGGAACAACAATTGTTTCCGATTGCTGGAAGGGATACGTGAACCTTTCAAAACATGGGTACATCCATAAGACGGTAAACCATTCCGTGGAGTTCGTTAACGAACAAGGTTTTCATACCAACAAGAATGAGGGTCATTGGCGGCAAATGAAAGCAGGGCTTCCAACACACAGTCGTAAAAAAGAACATTATTCATCATATTTAGCGGAATTCAAATGGGGATATATCCACAGTGGAGAAGATTTGTGGAAAGTGTTTTTAAAAGACATTAAAAAAATTTACAAATTTGAATAATCATCGTATCTAGCGCAATTCAAATGGAGATATATCCACAGTGGAGAAGATTTGTGGAAAGCGTTTTTAATAGACAAATTTGAATAATTAGACCATGCGAGTAATGAAAATAACGAAGTTACAGTATGGAACAAAAAAGGTGAGAACGAATTTCAAGACGCTGAGATTTGAAATGTATTGATTGCACGTATGGTAGTAGTGAGTTTTGTTTATTTGAAATATTTTGAAACTGCTCATGTGTTAATAAGGAACGTATATTCATGTTTTAGCGAGTTTGTTTCGGCACATGAATTACGGAGTTAATTTCGGTTCATATATTATTAAACGAGTTACATTCATAGATATGTGTTAGCCCTCGAGTTTGTTTCGGCACGGGAATATTAAAGCACGAGCTAGATTCGAGTTATACTAATGTGTAAGTGTATGCACGTTTGATTCGGCACATTGATTAAAGAACGAGTTAGATTCATGTGTAGCGTGCTTGTTTCGGCTCATTGATTAAAGAAGGAGTTAGATTTATGTGTAGCGTGCTTGTTTCGGCTCAACGATTGTTTCGTTCTTGTTCAGTTCGGCTCATAGATCATTGAAGAACGAGGTAATCCGTAGCCGCGTTGCCGCGCAGCCGTGTAGCTGCGTAGCCACGTAGCCACACAGTCGCTCGGCCACGAAGCTACCCAGCCTGGCTTAGTTTCCTAACAGACCGAAGATTCCAATCACCACAGTCCCCAAAAAGGAAATAATCTTAGTTCTACCTTATTTGGGACTACAAAGCAAAATTATTACCAAACAGCTGAACAGGAGCACCCAACGGCAAGTTTCGATAGATATCTGTTCGGTGGAGCTATGGTAGTTCGCCTAAGGCCTTCGGCATCGATTAAAGAGTGCACTCGGATTTTCGTAACTAAAACGTGGCCTAAAAGATTCGTAATGTGTAAATCATAACCCCTGAGGTTTTCGAAAAGGTCGTTATTGCTGTTTTGGCAGTATAAAACGCCAGCTAGCCTGTTCGGTAAGAAAAAAAGGTTCCCTAGAAAGTTCATTTCAGCTAGTATTTTCTCAAAGAAACATTTTGTTGCCTAAAATTTTCGGACAATTAACATTTCAGCCAGGGAATCCGAACAGATCAAAGTTTTCTAGCTAACCAAAACATCACTTTAAACAGACTTTGGAATCTTTGGGTCGCTGGGTGCCCTGAGGCTGAAGACCTGCCTTAGTAAATTTTATGGCTGCATTGATCTTAAGGTTATTTTCCAAAGCGCTCATCGCATTAAGTCTCTTTTTCCCTACAAAGATAGAATTAACCGTTCCCAAATGTCAAAAGTTGTTTATAAGGCTAGCTGTTGGGACTGCCAGGATTTCATTGCAAGATAAAGGAGACTCTACTAATTAGAGAATTGAACCTACCTTAAATGAAAATGTAAGCAGCGAAAAGCTGTATCTCTATTAGTTTGCATCTTTTATATGCAAATTATTTTTAGCTTCTGCCAAGGTTATTGTTAATTAGTTATACTTACCTTAAATTTAAAATTTAGTTGTTACTTTTATTCCTAACGGTCACTTCTGAAGATGTATGTCGAAACATACGAAACGTCAAGTTAAACGATATAGTTTTATTTTTGTTTTCCAACAATGCGTTCTATTGTCATGTTTATCACCGCAGTTTGTGTGTTATTTCTTGTTAAACCATATATCAGGGGCACGCAACGAGAATATAGTTCAAAACCACTTAAACATAGCATTGTTGAACGTATTTTAGTATTTAAACGGTAAATATAAGCATATTTTTATCTCCTAAAAATGTTTCATCTGTTCGGATTTCCTAGCTGAAAGTATAGTAATCCGAAAATTATAGGGATCAAAACTTACCTTTTCGAAAATTTCAGCCAGAAAAAAGGCTTTCGAAAATTCCAGGTGACCTTTTTAGGGTAAAAATCGGTCAAAAATGGGCAATTATACCGTTTTTTAGATGTTCGAAAATCCTAGGAGAGGCAGACAAGCAAGAAATTTTACAACAAATGTTCCGAAAATTCTAGATCTCAAATCGTCTTCCGAACAGATATTTTCCGAAAATTGACGTTGGGTGCCCCTGATATATGTGTTATGTAACTCCAACCTTACCTGCTGAGCCCGAGTGAGAATCCTTTCCTGATATACTCTTCTTGGCAAGCGCCAACCAAAACTGATGTTATAACTTCGGGTGTGTTAGTAACGATTTCGAAAACTTAGATGGCCTCGAATATTAGGATACAGATCAGAAACTCAGATCATAAGCCCTGAGTCTCAAGCACTGCGTGATCGCCTCTGCTATCAGTGTGGCATTAGCCAAATGTTATAATATTCAACTCGTCTGATTTTATATTCAGTTATGCATTTTGTTTTCAACTATTGAAATCTATTGAATATTACGCAGCTCCGAGTGTTTTAAGACTTGATAAGACACATATTGCGAATTTATTAAACGGCTAAAAAGCAACGCTTTACTGTACATCTATCCATTCTTACACTAAAATTTAGACTTAGGGTCATTTTTGCCTAGAAAATCTAGTTCTGTCCTGATGTACCGGTTCACAAGGGAATAACCATTGTTCTTTTTTTGCTTAGGAGTCATTGCTTAGCTGTTGTGTATTGTTATACAATTGATATGTAATACAATACAATACTTTATTTCACATTTCCTTCTTACATCACATTAAAATATATTTGTATGAGTAGTTAAATAAAAGGTATTAAGGTATTTGTAGGTTAATCTAAGCCAAATATTGATGACAATGATGGAAATGCCTAGCGCCTAAATAAACCATATAGTTTTCTTGTTAGACACTAGTCTTGTTAAGTTTCATTAAAAAAAATATAGACTTCTAGGTATATACACAACACATACACACAACACACACAATGACACTTCACGTACACTTATTGTAAAAATAGAAAGTAGAGGAATTGGAAAGACTTAGATGTTACATTTGCTTCCGTAGTAAATACTGTTTTACTTGTCTCGGGAAATTGGAAATACTGAGATCTTTAAGAGCGGATGTCTGTAAATATCGACCAGAGGTAGGAATTATAAAAATTTTGGAAAATCCGAAAAACATTCTGTGGACTACCCTAGGTATTCTAATATATATATTTAGCCAAGCCTAAAAGCGGAGCTCCAAAAGCATTCTTTTTCTACTGGCATTTACATATAGTCTGCTTGTCATATCACCCATCTGACCTCACTCAAGCTACAGACCCAATGCTGTAGAAAATAGTATGGAAAGGTGATCTGAGCCAGTGGCACAGTGGATTTGGACCCCACGTGGATTTGCACCCTCCAGTCCAGATCTGCTTGTGGATCAGATTTGGACCCCCTAGTCCAGAACTGCTAGCAGATATGAATCCCCTTTTACGAATTTGGACCCCCACCCCTCCTAAAAACAAGCGTTCTATTGAGTAAGGTAATAAAAATTCCTTTCCAAACTGAGTTTGGAGATGTTAAAAAAGCAAAATAAAAATATTGAGGTAGGTTTTTTTTAAATAATCTTTAATACCTTGTGTAAAAAAGAACCTGCAAAGCTAGTTTTCATCTATAAATTTTTAAAACAAAACATTTCTTAATATCTTAGAGCAATACCTAAGGACAAGTCTGTTTCCCCGTTCAACTGTAGGCAACTTAGTTACATACTTAGCTACTTAGGTATGGTTTAGAGCCACGAGAAATTGGTGGAGAAGCCTGGTGATTGCTCCTTGGAATCAGTATCACATCAGAATATAGTGATTCAGATCATCACTTCATAATGAATGCAATTTCAATTATCCACAGCCTCCCATGAGACAGTCAGAAATCGGAAATTGTGTATCCTCTGGATATATGTATGCCTCACAAAAATTATGAAAGAAAGATACATGGAAATCAATAAAAATATTTAGATGCCATGAATTAAGACCAAGATATTTATTTTGATCAATTACTTCTTGAACTTACTATCACAAAAAAAAACTGCTTGCTAACATTAAGCTCATCACTCAATGCACCTACAGTGTTTTCAAAAAGAAATCCAGCTGCTCTTCTGGCCAGTTAAGTGCAAGACCACACAACTTGATAATAATATATTGGGCATTTGGTTGATACCACTATCAAGGTGATTCATCAAAGCAAAAGTGCTGGAAATCCGTTAGCCATCTTAACTTGATCTTAACATACTTCATCAAATATCAGAGATTCCATTAAACATTAATGCCAAATGTCATCCAAACATCCCACAAGATTGGTGTGACCAGCTACTAATAAAATTAATTGAAAGACTGTATGCAGGAGGAGGAAGTCCAAAGGATGTGTACATTGATGAGAAAGAGCTTACTTTAAGTTTAATTTTAAGTTTTAAGTTTAATAATACTTTGTCATGTCAATACAACTAAGTTGATACAAAACAAAAAAGTGCATGACTGGAGAATAATTGGGAGAAACTAAATTCCCATACAAAGAATATTATCTAATATTACACATTCTAAAAACTAAGAGGTGAAAATTAAACGTGGCCCAAAGCTAACCTAATCAAATTAAATCAAATACTTGTCTCTTACAAGTCACCCCTGATTTGAGATTGAGACTAAAAATCATGAAGTAATCCAAAGCAAACCTAATTAAATTACATACTTGTCACTCACAAGCTACATCTGATTTAAAATTGACACTAATAATGTAATAGATAGGACTTAAAACTGCTTAAAGAAGGTGCATGCATGATGTTCGATGGAACACCATTCCAGTCTGTTATGTAGCGATTAAAAAAAGAAAAGCTGAAGGCCATATATATATTTAGCCATGCCAAGCCTAGAATCGGAGCTGCACACTCTCACCGAGCAACTTCGCAAGAGTTTATTTGGACCAGTTTCATTTGTGTCCAAAACAATTGAGCAGCAGCAGGGAAAACGAAGAGTTTTCGATAGTAAACGTTTGCAAAAAAGAAAAAAAAAAGACGGACATTCTTGAGTCTAACTACTTTGAGATGAAAGCGTAAAGGGATTCAAAGCGGATCAAAAAAAAAAACAAAACGAAACAAAAACACTGCAAGCGAACAAAGTACGATGCCGGCGAGTGTTTGCTCGAAGAAGGAGAAGGTGGAGAAATTAAACAAGACTAGCTAGTAATTAAAATAGCTTGTAATGATAAAGCTAGGAAAATCGGTATTTATTTTGACGTAAATGCCCCTAGAAAAAAAAATAAAGGGTACAAACTCTTCGTTTACAGCGGTCAACAGGAATTGACCGCGGTTCAGAAACAATATAACAACAAACATAAAACAAAGCACAATATGAATAATATTTCTTCGAAGATTCTTGGAGAAGGTGCAGAAATTGGACAGGTAACAAAACTATCTTGTATTAAGCTAGAAAATTTCCTTAGCAGATTTGACATAAATGTCCGTAGAAAAGACAAAAAAGAGGTCCGTACCTGATCGTTTAGAGCAGTCAACAGGAATCACTGAGACAGCAATCACTCGGAATGCGACAGAGCTGAATAATAGAGCCATTTCCCACAAAATCTTTCCTTGGCTTACACAAGACACTTAAGTGCTTTGATGGTTTTACTGTTACTTCCCATGTCTTCCGAACTGAACCTTCTTCAATTAATGATTCTCAGTGGCAAAACATCATCCAGATAACAAAGAAAGCGCTTGCCAAACCAAACGAGCATTTCTCTCGCAGACCCGTCTACTTTAAAATTTATCAAAACCAGCCAGCCAGTCAACCCATTTCGCTGTTTTTAACATCCAAACGCTGATTCTTACCGGTTCAAACAAACGACATGTTTAAAGACGGCGAAACTTAATTGTTGTTTACAGGCTGCTTTCGACGAAGATCTCTTAAAGACTTGACGAAGTGAAGCGCGCTGGGTTTTGACTGTTTTGGCAGCATTTTGACAACTTAATGTCAGATTTTGAGAAGTGCACATGCACATGCATTTGATCGGATTTTTACTCGAGCTCGAGTCTCCCCCTTTAATGCTTAATTTTACGAGGACTCATTGCGATTACGTGTTGATAAGATAAGGGCAAAAGTTTCTTAACGCTACTGTGAGGAACCAAGGTCGAAAAACAGTCAGCCAAGCCGAGTAAAAACACTCGTTCGCTTGCAAAGAAAACAACGTAACAAAACAAACAAACAATTCAACTACTTCTTTGCGTCCAAAACGAGTACAGATGATTATTATTTATATCCATTCGAGAGAAAAATACAAGTTTCATTCCTGAACAAAAGTAACAACGATTAAACCAAATGTTAAGCTTCTATTTATATAATTTACCTCACTGTCCTGTGTTGTAGAGGTTTCTACCACTTGAAAATGCGTAAGCTTCAGTAAAGTAAAAACAAGCTTCCGCAAAAATAGCAAACGGTTTGTCCAAAGAAAGAGCTTCTTCCACAGAGTTTGAGCTACTCATTCCTCCCATTAATACCGGTGAACTGTTAAGTGACTTTTCTTGGTGAGATGCAAGATGCCGCGGTGAAGTGAAAGCCCTTGAAGCGTTGAATTATACTGTTTTCAACCGCACAATCTTTGAAGCTTTTCCTGAGAAAAATCTTCCGTCCTTCCTTTCATCACTTGAAAATTCACCTTCCGGAGTATCTTTTGACAAGTTCTTGATCTTTATGCTTTTTACGCGAAAGACAAACTTCGATCGAAGAAGATGAAGTTGTTTTGCTCAAAATAAAGAAACCAACTGAATGTGAAATTACCAGCCGCAGAAAGCGCGCGAAAAATTTTAACGGCCTCGATTTGGTTTGGGTGTCCCACACTTGGCTTGAGCCTGCGATCCAATCGAAAGCAAGTACCTGGTCAGCGGTCAACTTCAAAAAACAGCTGACCTCGATGAGGTCTTAACTTGAGCCCGTGATATGGTCACGTTACACTGGTCAGCGGATACCTTGTTTTGACAGGTGTCAATTGGCTATAAGATGGATGTCCAGTATCAAAGATGTACGCTGTAAAGTAGCTGGTCAGCTGGGCCAGGTGGAGTATGGCCGCCATGTTGGATTATTATGATTATTATTAGGATAATATATATATTTAGCCAAGCCTAAAAGTGGAGCTCCAAAAGCATTCTTTTTCTACTGGCATTTACATATAGTCTGCTTGTCATATCACCCATCTGACCTCACTCAAGCTACAGACCCAATGCTGTAGAAAATAGTATGGAAAGGTGATCTGAGCCAGTGGCACAGTGGATTTGGACCCCACGTGGATTTGCACCCTCCAGTCCAGATCTGCTTGTGGATCAGATTTGGACCCCCTAGTCCAGAACTGCTAGCAGATATGAATCCCCTTTTACGAATTTGGACCCCCACCCCTCCTAAAAACAAGCGTTCTATTGAGTAAGGTAATAAAAATTCCTTTCCAAACTGAGTTTGGAGATGTTAAAAAAGCAAAATAAAAATATTGAGGTAGGTTTTTTTTAAAATAATCTTTAATACCTTGTGTAAAAAAGAACCTGCAAAGCTAGTTTTCATCTATAAATTTTTAAAACAAAACATTTCTTAACATCTTAGAGCAATACCTAAGGACAGGTCTGTTTCCCCGTTCAACTGTAGGCAACTTAGTTACATACTTAGCTACTTAGGTATGGTTTAGAGCCACTAGAAATTGGTGGAGAAGCCTGGTGATTGCTCCTTGGAATCAGTATCACATCAGATATATAGTGATTCAGATCACCACTTCATAATGAATGCAATTTCAATTATCCACAGCCTCCCATGAGACAGTCAGAAATCGGAAATTGTGTATCCTCTGGATATATGTATGTCTCACAAAAATTATGAAAGAAAGATACATGGAAATCAATAAAAATATTTAGATGCCATGAATTAAGACCAAGATATTTATTTTGATCAATTACTTCTTGAACTTACTATCACACAAAAAAAATGCTTGCTAACATTAAGCTCATCACTCAATGCACCTACAGTGTTTTCAAAAAGAAATCCAGCTGCTCTTCTGGCCAGTTAAGTGCAAGCCCAAACAACTTGATAATAATATATTGGGCATTTGGTTGATACCACTATCAAGGTGATTCATCAAAGCAAAAGTGCTGGAAATCCGTTAGCCATCTTAACTTGATCTTAACATACTTCATCAAACATCAGAGATTCCATTAAACATTAATGCCAGATGTCATCCAAACATCCCACAAGATTGGTGTGACCAGCTACTAATAAAATTAATTGAAAGACTGTATGCAGGAGGAGGAAGTCCAAAGGATGTGTACATTGATGAGAAAGAGCTTACTTTAAGTTTAATTTTAAGTTTTAAGTTTAATAATACTTTGTCATGTCAATACAACTAAGTTGATACAAAACAAAAAAGTGCATGACTGGAGAATAATTGGGAGAAACTAAATTCCCATACAAAGAATATTATCTAATATTACACATTCTGAAAACTAAGAGGTGAAATTTAAACGTGGCCCAAAGCTAACCTAATCAAATTAAATCAAATACTTGTCTCTTACAAGTCACCCCTGATTTGAGATTGAGACTAAAAATCATGAAGTAATCCATAGCAAACCTAATTAAATTACATACTTGTCACTCACAAGCTACATCTGATTTAAAATTGACACTAATAATGTAATAGATAGGACTTAAAACTGCTTAAAGAAGGTGCATGCATGATGTTCGATGGAACACCATTCCAGTCTGTTATGTAGCGATTAAAAAAAGAAAAGCTGAAGGCCATATATATATTTAGCCATGCCAAACCTAGAATCGGAGCTGCACACTCTCACCGAGCAACTTCGCAAGAGTTTATTTGGGCCAGTTTAATTTGTGTCCAAAACAATTGAGCAGCAGCAGGGAAAACGAAGAGTTTTCGATAGTAAACGTTTGCAAAAAAGAAAAAAAAAAGACGGACATTCTTGAGTCTAACTACTTTGAGATGAAAGCGTAAAGGGATTCAAAGCGGATAAAAACAAAACAAAACAAAACAAAAACACTGCAAGCGAACAAAGTACGATGCCGACGAGTGTTTGCTCGAAGAAGGAGAAGGTGGAGAAATTAAACAAGACTAGCTAGTAATTAAAATAGCTTGTAATGATAAAGCTAGGAAAATCGGTATTTATTTTGACATAAATGCCCCTAGAAAAAAAAATAAAGGGTACAAACTCTTCGTTTACAGCAGTCAACAGGAATTGACCGCGGTTCAGAAACAATATAACAACAAACATAAGACTTATTACAAGAAAACAAAGCACAATATGAATACTATTTCTTCGAAGATTCTTGGAGAAGGTGCAGCAATTGGACAGGTAACAAAATTATCTTGTATTAAGCTAGGAAATTTCCTTAGCAGATTTGACATAAATGTCCGTAGAAAAGACAAAAAAGAGGTCGGTACCTGATCGTTTAGAGCAGTCAACAGGAATTACTGAGACAGCAATCACTCGGAATGCGACAGAGCTGAATAATAGAGCCATTTCCCACAAAATCTTTCCTTGGCTTACACAAAACACTTAAGTGCTTTGATGGTTTTACTGTTACTTCCCATGTCTTCCGAAGAACCTTCTTCAATTAATGATTCTCAGTGGCAAAACATCATCCAGATAACGAAGAAAGCCCTTGCCAAACCAAACGAGCATTTCTCTCGCAGACCCGTCCACTTTAAAATTTATCAAAACCAGCCAGCCAGTCAACCCATTTCGCTGTTTTTAACATCCAAACGCTGATTCTTACCGGTTCAAACAAACGACATGTTTAAAGATGGCGAAACTTAATTGTTGTTTACAGGCTGCTTTCGATGAAGATCTCTTAAAGACTTGACGAAGTGAAGCGCGCTGGGTTTTGACTGTTTTGGCAGCATTTTGACAACTTAATGTCATTTTTTGAGAAGTGCACATGCACATGCATTTGATCGGATTTTTTATTTTAACTCGAGCTCGAGTCTCCCCCTTTAATGCTTAATTTTACGAGGACTCATTGCGATTACGTGTTGATAAGATAAGGGCAAAGGTTTCTTAACGCTACTGTGAGGAACCAAGGTCGAAAAACAGTCAGCCAAGCCGAGTAAAAACACTCGTTCGCTTGCAAAGAAAACAACGTAACAAAACAAACAAACAATTCAACTACTTCTTTGCGTCCAAAACGAGTACAGATGATTGTTATTTATATCCATTCGAGAGAAAAATACAAGTTTCATTCCTGAACAAAAGTAACAACGATTAAACCAAAGGTTAAGCTTCTATTTATTTAATTTACCTCACTGTCCTGTGTTGTAGAAGTTTCTACCACTTGAAAATGCGTAAGCTTCAGTAAAGTAAAAACAAGCTTCCGCAAAAATAGCAAACGGTTTGTCCAAAGAAAGAGCTTCTTCCACAGAGTTTGAGCTACTCATTCCTCCCATTAATACCGGTGAACTGTTAAGTGACTTTTCTTGGTGAGATGCAAGATGCCGCGGTGAAGTGAAAGCCCTTGAAGCGTTGAATTATACTGTTTTCAACCGCACAATCTTTGAAGCTTTTCCTGAGAAAAATCTTCCGTCCTTCCTTTCATCACTTGAAAATTCACCTTCCGGAGTATCTTTTGACAAGTTCTTGATCTTTATGCTTTTTACGCGAAAGACAAACTTCGATCGAAGAAGATGAAGTTGTTTTGCTCAAAATAAAGAAACCAACTGAATGTGAAATTACCAGCCGCAGAAAGCGCGCGAAAAATTTTAACGGGCTCGATTTGGTTTGGGTGTCCCTTAACCGCGGTCAAACGTAAAAAAGTAAGAAAAGTTCTTTAAAGATAAGGTTTTTACATTGAGAGCTCAAACCTGATAAGTTTTCCATCAGTCGGTGAGTTTACCCAATCATTTTATGGATTACTAAAAAAAGTTTTAGGTAAAATATCCAGAAGTCACGCATTGAAACAGAAAACAAAAACACAGAGCGCCGACCAGTCTCCACATTCTTCGCTTTAAAAAGACTTGAAACTTTTTTAGTAAGCCATCAAATGATTTAGTAAACTCACATAATAAAGGAAAATTTATCAGCTTTGAGCTCTCAACGTAAAAACCTTATCTTTAAAGGACTTTTCTTACTTTTTTACGTTTGACCGCGGTTAAGGGTGTCCCACACTTGGCTTGAGCCTGCGATCCAATCGAAAGCAAGTACCTGGTCAGCGGTCAACTTCAAAAAAACAGCTGACCTCGATGAGGTCTTAACTTGAGCCCGCGATATGGTCACGTTACACTGGTCAGCAGATACCTTGTTTTGACAGGTGTCAATTGGCTATAAGATGGATGTCCAGTATCAAAGATGTACGCTGTAGAGTAGCTGGTCAGCTGGGCCAGGTGGAGTATGGCCGCCATGTTGGATTATTATGATTATTATTAGGATATTATTAATTATTGGGCGACTCCGTCGTCGTCGTCGTCGTCGTCGTCGTCGTCGTCGTCGTCGTCGTGCTTACGCGCCCACGAGCAATACCGCTAGCCATTTTTACCATGAGAAAAGCAGTTGACGGGTTTCTATAGGTATGGTGCTCCGCTATTATTAATTATTGGGCGACTCCGTCGTCGTCGTCGTCGTCGTCGTCGTCGTCGTGCGTACGCGCCCACGAGCAATACCGCTAGCCATTTTTACCATGAGAAAAGCAGTTGACGGGTTTCTATAGGTATGGTGCTCCGCTATTATTAATTATTGGGCGACTCCGTCGTCGTCGTCGTCGTCGTCGTCGTCGTCGTGCGTACGCGCCCACGAGCAATACCGCTAGCCATTTTTACCATGAGAAAAGCAGTTGACGGGTTTCTATAGGTATGGTGCTCCGCTTGACGGCCCTTCGGGCCGTCGGAGCTCCGCTATTAATGAAAATATAAATTTTACTTTCATCGAATGAATATTTTAGTCATCTGGATGGTGTCAAGTTCGGGCGCTTTGTTACCTCTGCCAGATCGCTTTTTCGAGGCCCTAGACCGGGCTACGGAAAGAGCTCAATTTGGATCTAATTGAAATATGATTCAAGCGACAAAGTTTCTTATCACATTCAAGGGGTTTAAACACGCATTTTGAGTGGTCGCGCCCTTGAATTGATTGCGACTAGAATATTTTACAGATTTTTAAATATTTACAAAATCACACCCGGTACCTAATTTCAAACAACAAAAACCATTCCACATTAAAAGGCAATCTCAAAGCTTTCAAAATATGTTTTTGAAACTTTGGGCAACATATGAAATGAATTTTTGGGAACGCGAAATTCACGGAGCACTTAGTGAAATTTAACCCTTCTGACTTGACAGTTTTGAGGTTCGGCGCGACACAAATCAATACTCAAACAAATATTTCAGCCAAAATAAGCGTAATTTAGGCAATCTCAAGTCTTACAGTTATCTATACATGCTTCATAGACATTGAATACAAAATTTACAACAATTTTCAGCCGAAAAGAACTCATATCCCAGCTTTTAGGTACTAAACTTGCCTCGCCAAATGAATGTGAACATGCACTGGGTCAAGTTCTTATAACTCAAAGCCAGTAGTTCAAAATCTACACCAAATATCTATCCCGTGTAGCATATAATCAGGTGCACGATATGTTTGTTTGTACCTTTTGTCCTTTTTCGTCCTCATTTCCGCAAATACTACCAGCGAAAATCGACGTGTCACTAGTCTTGTGTAGGTGCTGTTGCGTGATTCGAGATTGTGTTGCATAACCTAACAACCGGATAGCTGAACGGAGATCGAACCCAGGACCCGGGAAGCAGGCACTTCGTCTACATGAGCTTGTTAGGCAAAAATAAATTCTAGATTGAAAAAAAAAAAAAAAATTGCAAATCACAATAGAACACTGATAACCTGAACTCGTCAAACTTCCCCTGCTCACTTGTCTGATGCCTTTTTTCTTGCAGTACAGTAGTCTTTATAGATCGTTTTCACCGTCACGCAAAAAACCCGGCGTACAAGAATAAATTCTGAAACCGTTCCATGAAAGAAGCCAAGAAAATGAGATGCGACAAAAAACTAGCAAATGAGCAATTCCACAAGCCTCAGATCTGTGTGGCACACCGTTTCTGAGTTATCTGCCGAAACTTTTAATTTTCACGCAACTTTAAAGAGCTTGTAATTGTATGCAGACGCCATATACACTGAAGTAAGTACATGTACAAGTAAGGTACCCCAAATCAACCAATACAGTGTACATTAACTTATGCCATAAATGGGGTTTTCTTTTTGTTTCTGAGCTACTATACATATACATATTCGAATTCTTGAAATGTTTTAACTGCTGAAAATCATAAGGGAAAACTATTTTTCAGCCATACAGCTGACCTATCTTGGTCACGCACTATGAAAATTTCCGTTCTTTAAAAAATAAAGACGTTAAGGAACTGGAAATTTGAGAAAATAATTATTTGTAAGTTATCTTCAACCCTGATGTAAATAAAAACTCAGAAAACCTTGCTATTTTGAATTTAGAATTTGATGACGTCACGGTAGGAAAGTAAACCATGCCCTGACTCGTACTCGCACTAATTCGAACTGTAACTTTTGCCGACAGCGCCATCCGATACCAGAATCCTGGTGGTGATTCGGGCAAATCGACATTTCAAAGCTCGAGTCATGAAATTAAAATATACCTGGAGTAAAAATGAAAATAAACATAATGGGAACTGCAATTTAGGTATATCAGGAGCGCATGGGTATATTCATTGCCCGACTGAGGAAATATTGCAAGAATCGCTTAGGGACAAGGGTAACACTTATCTTCTTTCCGGTGCAGTCGATGTCCGCCTTAAAAGACACGAGAATCAATGGCAAAATACATTCCAAAGGGAGAGTTGTTGTTGTTGTTGTTGTTGTTGTTGTTTTTTTTTTTTCATCATAGAGGGGAGCAGATGCTTATTGCTTTGATAGGTGATCGTTCATAGCACGAATTTTTCCAGCAAAGGAAGTAAAGGTAAAATTTATGGGCAAAATGTTATATCACACGATATCTTTTCAGTCCCAAGTTTATTCACAATGCTCAAGACATGCTCAAGGATCCAGCCTTGTTTTATTTCCAGCTCCTTTGGGAATGAGTGCAAAGTGTGCTGGTTCCCTCAGCATGTTATTAAATCTATTTTTATTCGCAGGCTACCTTGTCTTACCGGGGACTACCGTAGAAGTGCGAAGTCCCTTATTCTTAAACAGCAAAACAATCTTCATGAACAGCTCTCAGAATACAGAATATCAGCTCCTTGACCCTAAAAGTTGACTTTTTTTTCAGAACTAAGTTCCGGTTGTATGTTGTGTAGAACTTGGGTATGGAACGGAAGAAAGCATAAAACCGGGTCGGGTAAAAGATTTTTCTTCAATCCTACAGCGTATATCTTTATCTCAGTATGCTGTGGGGGCTGGCCATTAATTATTTCAGAGGAAGAGTGCAAAAAATACAATAAAACTGAATTTCTCAGGGAATGTGCATGGATATTCCTTATCTTGGCCAATCAGCAAGCACTTAATAATTCCTGATTGCTCTTTCACTTACAAAAAACACCAAAAAGATCAGACCGAGAGCAAGGAAATTGCATGTAGAGAGTTATGCATTAGCTCTAGCTTGCAAAAAAGCGTTATACGCTTTTGACACCCGTTTATTAATAAATCAAGTTATGAGGCAATAGGTAAACCTATTTATTTTTACCTGCCTTGCAACTCCGGTGCACGCGTGCACAACACCAAAGTACAGCTTATTAAACACGAGAGTAAAAAGAAGGTGTGTCTCAACCTTACAAACCCTCGCTAAAATCAGCTCTGCTCCGTCTTCAAACCACAGTTAGCAATACTGACTTGTAGGGTGTCTGTGAAGCGGAGCTCAATTGACCGATTGCAGTCTCTGATACGCACGTACTCAATGTGCCCGGGTATTTGTTACTTGAAGCGCACTTTCCCCCAAATAACGCTCCATATTCACATGCTGTATCGTTCACATTAGCCATCAGATGTGTTCTAGCTGGCAATGAAGCTTTCTTATTTTCAGTGGTAGAGAAAACTATATACCACGAAACTACGCTACCAAAATGGATGCCGCAAGCACAAGATTAGACTGTATTGGGACGTTGTTATTTGTGCACATGCTTTATATAATGAGGTGTTGAAAAGTATTGCACAACGTATTAGGTTATCTCCTCATCTGATAGACAATCAGGACAAATAAAAAAGTGCTTAACTAAAACAAACAAACAAAAAGAACAAATTATTTACATTGCACAAGTGGATTGTTTGCCACGTTCGAGGACCAGGAATCTGTAATCATGGTACAACGGCAACGTATGAAAATTTGAGCTTCAGCTCATTTCATTGGCGCAACTATAACATGTAGATCAGTGATCGCATGTTTTTCACAACCCGGAAATAAAACTGAAGTAGCCGGATCTCCTTGCATTTCAAGTTACGGACAGCACTATCTCGACTCACGCAACAGCTGTTTCACGAGACGCGCGACACGTCGAGCGTGTGTGCGGGGATGTCGGTGTAGTTTTTGGATCTTTTTGCAGAAATGAAGACTAACAAGGACAAAAGGTACAAACAAACATATCGTGCACCTGATTATATACTAAGCAGAATTACGGTGGCTTATAAGGGCCATCGAAAGCATCTCTCTTTTTTCGCTCGTCGACACTTAATAACTGTCGATCGACACTTATAACTGTCGATCGACACTTATAACTGTCGATCGACATTTATAACTGTCGATCGACACTTATAACTGTCGATCGACACTTATAACTGTCGATCGACACTTATAACTGTCGATCGACACTTATAACTGTCGATCGACACTTATAACTGTCGATCGACACTTATAACTGTCGATCGACACTTAGCTAGACTGGGCACCAGGCTTTGCGTAACAAACACGTACTACTCCAGTTATTCAAGATGGCGAACGCTGACGAGGTAAGATTAATTGCATTCAAATTAGCCTTCAAAGGCGTGAAATCTGTTGTTTAGAACATAAGAACATTTCATCTGTTAAATGTGCTGTAGAGACCTTAGAATATGCAGTTTCCAAGGTCGTAAAAGCGTTCCAGAATGAGCTAACGAGCAGAGCACAGTGGATAGACCATTCTCTTCCCTAGTTTTGACCGTGACAGAGTGTTTTAGTAGGACGTGATAAAACATGAATTGCGAATTTATTGAACGGCTTCAAAAACTTTACTGTACAACCATCTATTCTTACACTAAAATTAAGATTTTGAGTTACGGTTTGGCCTAGAAAATCGGATGTAAAATTTAGCCTTGTCTATATCAGATATAAAGACACATTAGTTTCTTTTGTATTTCCTTCATAAATTATTAATGATTTGGGAATTAAAGTTTAAGTTAAAGACCTCGCCCTATTTTACGTTTCAGCTTTGAATCGGTTCTGTTGTGTTATATAGGAACCGACAGAAATTGCTTTCTACTAATTTTTTATTTTTGCAAATACTCGTTTAGATCCTTTGAACGATTCCACCAATTTTAAAAGTGTTCTGAGTTACCCCTCGTTATTTCAAGGTATCCATGGATCGAGATTCTCTCGTAGAAGGCTACTTTGGTTTGGGGATATATTATGTTGAAATTCTGGCTTTTCTAATCATGTGCCATGGAATCCATTTAAGTATGAGACAGTTAAAGAGGATCTTACGAGAACGTGGTCTTACTAGAAGAAAACAACAGAGCCCTGTAAATGAAATAGTGGATGCCATCGAAAATGAACTACAAGGAAGCGGTAGATTAATTGGTTATCGCCTAATGCACCAAAAACTTGGTTTGTCCTATGGTCTCGTTGTTGACAGGGAGACGGTGAGGGTTGTGATGAAAGCTTTGGATCCTGAAGGAGTGGAAAGACGCTCGCGACACCGTCTTGTTAGACGCAAATACCACGCTGGTGGGCCGAATTTTATCTGGCATCTTGATGGCTATGACAAGCTTAAGCCCTTTGGCTTTTGTATTCATGGAGCCATTGATGGCTATAGTCGTCGCATCATGTGGCTTGAAGTGGATCATTCCAATAATAATCCATCTACCATAGCAAATTACTTTTTAAATTGTGTTCGTAGGATCGGGGGAACCCCAACAATCCTTAGAGGTGATTGTGGTACGGAAAATTGCTACGTTGCAGCTATCCAACGTTTCTTCAGAGAGGGACTAGGAGACCCTTTAGCAGGGGACAACAGTTTTATGTACGGCCGTTCTGTTTCTAATCAAAGAATAGAAGCGTGGTGGAGTATGTTGAGGAAAATGGATACGAACTTCTGGATAAATTATTTCAAGGATTTAAGGGAGATAGGATTATATAATGACGACAATATGCTGCACGTAAACTGCTTCAAGTTTTGCTTCATGCCTTTAATAAGAGAAGAATTATACCGTTGTGCAGAGTTATGGAATTTACATCGAATACGACCACAGTCTTCAAACCCCGATTCCCCATCAGGTCGACCAGATATCTTGTACTTTTTACCGGAACTAAAAGGCAAGGCCAGTCATGCCCATGATGTCACTTTAGATGACATTGAACTTGCAGAGGAGGTTTTCTGTGCTCAAGGTAGAGTGGGCATGGGCGATAATTCCTTCGAAGTCTTTGAAGAACTAGCCAAGATGATAATGGAGGATGAAGGCCTCAGTTCTCCAAGAAACCCAGATGAGGCTTTACAACTGTATATAGATGTTATTGAACACATTGAGGACATCATGTGAACCTAGTAAAAAACTTATCTAATACTTATCCATAATATGTAAACAAACACTGCACGCTGCATGTAACAGTAACTTCATGTGTTACTCCATGTTATCCATATTGGTTTTGTTCCTTTTATCAAGTTGCTGTTAACGTTGCTAACCACTCTGGTCCGGATTACGTAGGTGCACCCCCCCCCCTCCCCCACCCCCATAAAAAAATGACAACGCTCGGTGGGGCCAAGCGGTCGGAGTGAACTACTTAAAATTCATTCCAGTCGTTTCCAGAGGCCATAATCCTTTGGTGAGCAGCAAGATTCGCGACCTCTGGCTTGTCCAGAAGCGTGGTTCTGGTTGTTTTGGAAACCATTGTTGTGATGTCGTGTGGGTATTGTTCAATTTCTTTTCAATCTTTTGTATTGTCACTTTATAGTCGCACTTGTCTGCAGCACCAATTAAGAACTACAAAACCTGAAATCCGCGTTTCGATTTAGTCGATCAATATCATTCATTGTTTAAATCAATACTCCACAGTTTATGGGGGTTTCAAATACTGAACACAAAGTTTTATTTAGGTTTAATAACAAGGATCAACAGTAAAGGAACTGGTTAAAATTAGCTAAAATTGAACTGCTGTCATTACAACAACACTCTATAACAGTTGCAGCCTAAGAAAGTTATCAGTTACGTAACAAGTTTCTCAATTAACATCTTTTTCCTTTGCTCTCTTGATTCCTCTCTGCCTTCTTCACTACAACCTGCACTTGGTCTCTTGCTTATCTGGCAAGTAGCAAATGCCCTTAGTGAAAGAATGTCGCCTTGTGCAACTATTCCAAGCTCCCTTAGATACTCATCAGATGCTAAGGTTATAGCTCTTTCATCCATCTGATAAGATCAAGGTACATACAGTGTAAGTATTACAACACCTTAACAGTCTTGCACCTTTTAAAGCAAAAATTACAGATAGAAAAATGAGTTATGCTGGATCTCAGTCAACTCTGTCACTATTATGCTGGTGCTCAAGAGCAAATTTTCTAATAACTGTACTGGTCAGTAACAGAGTTGATTGTCACGCAGCAAAACTCAAGGTTTCCTTAAGAATCTTTTTATTTTTCAATGCAATTATAAGAAGTTCAAGAAGAAGGGGGTAGGGACAGCAAGATTCCTGATATAGCAGCAAAAAAAGTTTTGACCCCCCCTTCCTAACAACAGACTATCATGACCTCTATCCCACAGTGCAAAAAGATCTACAAACCCCATCCCAGGTATTAGCCTCCATCAAAACCCATTATCTTGGCCCCAATATTTTATTGTGGGCAATGATCCTGTAAAAAAGGAAGCCGGCCAAACCTATGCCTATATTTTTCCAGTAAGCCCCTTTCAGAAAAATACCATAATGCTCTTTATTGTGCATGTTTAGTGTCAAATTTAGGCTAAAATGTGTTTTGGTTTCCTTGGTTTTTTAGTTCAGGTGGCTACTTAACATTTGTTGCTTTTCCAGTAAAGCCTGCTCATGAAAGAGTATTCTTGGTAGTTTTCTGGAACCATGTAAAATCCTACTTTCTACCTAAAAATGCCCGCAAGCTCATGGAATATAAGAGCCATTCAGATAAACTTTATTACCTTCAAACATAAACTAAGTCAGAATACGTACACTATATAGTACAAGCATTTGAAACTTATAAAAATAATTTCAAATTTAACCCTTTCAATACCAAGAAGGCCTTAGAGATTTTACTTTGGCTAATGGCAGACAATTTTACTCGTCAAAGGGAGACGTCTTTGTAGCGAGCAGAAGCTAGACCAATTAGTTAAGCTAGTACAGTAACACAATTATTGTAATACCAGTATTGTAAACAATATACAAATAAAACAACACTGTGCAAGCCATTACAATCACCTTACCGTTTCTTCCCGTATTTTAGTTATGACGCTGTCATCGACTCCTCGTTTCGTGAGGAATGTACAAACCTGAATGAGAGGAAATTTGGTATAATAATAAAGAACTTATCTCCTCATCTAAGTTTAAGGGGACTCTTAAGCTTAAGCGTATACTGTATATGAGCTGAGTAAGCTAATAAGGATCAATAATTAAGTTTAACTTGCAAAATCTTTGCCTCAATACTAATTCTGGTTGCTGTCGATTCCTTGCTAATAAAATGGGGTTGCAACTAGTTTAGTCCTAACTTAGCGAAACACATACTTGAATGATTATCTATGTGAAATGGAGCAAGAAACACGATCAAAACTAAAGAAGAGAATGGTCGATCCACTGTGCTCTGCTCGTTATACACCTATCAGTGTCAAGCCCGAGGGGGGGGGGGGGGTCGGGCAAAGGGTGGGGATTTTGACATTTTCTGAAAAAAATTATCAAAATCCCCACCCCCGGGCAAAAAATAATTGTCAAAAGTATCAAAATCCCCCACCCTGGAGCAAGGGAAGGCGGTCATATACAATAGATAACGTACCAATTCCCCACCCTGGGGACGTGATGTCCGATCAAAATCCCTACCCTGGGGATATACGTGACAGTCAAATTCCCGTGGGTTGCCCGAACTTGCGTGGGTTGCCCGAACTTGACACCATCCGTTTGATCAAAATATTCATCCGATGAAAGTAAAATTTATATTTTCATTAACAGAATACCTAGGATAGTCCACAGAATTTTTTTCGGATTTTCCGAAATTTTTATAATTCCTACCTCTGGTCGATATTTACAGACATCCGCTCTTAAGATCTTGTGGTAGATTTTGCCAATGGTCGGCTGCCAGAGCCGACAACGTTTTTATTTATTTATTTATTTTTTTTTGTTTGCTTAGTCTTTTGAATCGGCTCATGTGAACCGGAGCACGAGGAAAGAACCGAAAATCTGATGTAAAATTTAGGGCCTGTTCACATGGAGGTGGGGGGCCCCAGGCAGGTGAGGTCCCTCATCTAGGTGGGGTTACCAATCTCTCCATACAATCTCTCCTTCTTTTCGCGTTCACATGTGAGGTGGGGTATCTCACCGAGGCGGGTTACCCGGTCAGCCAGGGCGGGTAACCCGCCTAGCTGTGGTGAGTTTTCTCCATGTGAATGCTGGAGGTGAGGTGGGGTGAGGTTCATCCGGGCAATTATCTCTGAATTCTTTTGTCAATTCTTGGTTTTCAGTCACGCGTAAGTCACGCAAGTAAAAATTTAAAATCGTCAACCATTCAATAGATAAAGTGAAGAAATTGAGATATTGTACAAGAGTAATAAATAAACAATATGCCCAAGCTTATGGCTGGGCAACGTCCCGTACTCGAGTTATTCGTCAAAATGTACCACTCAAACGCCATGATGGAGCCCCTCTTGATGAGCTCTACCTTGGCGACCGGAAACGAGTGAAAAACATCTGGAACTTACTTAAGCTATCTCAAAGGCTTTCTTCGCTCTGTTGAGCAAGCAAACGTTCACATAGACGGTTCTCTTGTCATATTGGTTTTTAAAACCTCAAAAACACACGGTGAATCGATGTTTTCATGTACGTGATATGCTTGTGGGCAGACATCGGTTATATCACCCGAGAGGGGTACTTGGGATTTCAAGTGACGGCGATGATCGAAGGATATTTTTGGGTCTGAAATTTTCGATTTCTGGATTTTTTTGGGTACGAAAATTTGGGAAGTATTTTTTTTTTTGGTAGCTTGATTTGAGTAGGGATTTTTTGGGGGTATTCTTTATGTTATAGCATTGCCCCTTTCTGGAACTTTTAAGGGTCACATAATCGCATGGGATTTTTTTGGGGTTAATATTTGGTCCAGGGATTTTTTTGGTTTTGCTGGAAACCCTAGGGATTTATTTGGGTCTTGACATTTGGCTCCATTCGATCATTCCCGTCACTTAAAATCCCGAGTACCCCCCCCCCCCCCCCCCTTCCTGGGTATGTCACACACTGTGAAAAACTCTAAAATTCAAACTGCTCTATTTTTTAAAACAAAGCAAGGTACCGAGATGAAAACGTGGAAGCATATACATTTCTAATATGTTCGTTACATGATGAAGATAAAAATGCAAAAACCTGTTTACTTTTGAGTTTTAGTTTTTATGACATCATGTAAAAACCATGAATATACGTTTTTAGCGACCACGCGATAGCATTTTAAACTTCACCCCAGCGCCCCGGGGTTGCATGTGAAGGCTACAATCTTGGACGGAATAAAATTGACTAATTAACTCCCCCACCCCAAGCAATGGTCAAGGCGCGCGAAGAGCAGAACACGCATTTTGGCATCATTGAAATTTGGAGGGGGGGGGGGGGGGTGGGGGAGGGGTGGTCCAAATGTTCCATTTACTGTGTCCAAGATTGTAGCTTTTTTGGACCAGGGGAAGGTGGGGGACCTCACCTGCCTGGGGTCCCCCACCTCCATGTGAACAGGCCCTTAGTCGTGTCTTTATCAGATATAAAGACACTCATTTAAAATTATTTCATTTGTATTTCCATGATGTACAGTATTAATGAGTTTTTTAAAGTAAAATATTCAACTTTTGTTCAACCTTCGACGCATCATTCAAGATTCAACTATTTATTCAACATTCAACGCATCATTCAACATTCAACGTATCATTCAACATTCCACTGTTCATTCAACATTCAACGCGTCATTCAAGCAGTCAGTATAAAATATGAAATACGGACTGCAGACCCGGACTGTGGACTGGGTATATCATTTATTATTATTATTATTATTATTATTATTATTATTATTATTATTATTATTATTATTATTATTATTAAACAAGATTGTATGTAAAGCAACAGATTTTCTTGTAGGGTCGTGTATTTATCTAAGAATTAACTTCACTTTATTTTGCACTTCAATTTTGAAATTACAATATTTGCATAAAAAAGAAAGAAAAATACATATGTAACAATTAAAGGTGACAGTGGTGTATAGTTTGTGCATGGAAGCTAATAGAACCGCGAGGTTATCTAGTTACCCTCCATCTCGTTTGAGTGAAAATAAAAACATGGGAGTAGAGGGACAGATTACTAAAGGAAAGAACTAGAAGAATTGCAGAAACTTACGCTTGATGTTGCTGAGATAGAAAATAGTTTTTAATAATTTTGGAGAAAGCAAATTGATTTAGATCTTTAAATCCAGCCTGTTTGACGAAATGGTGCTCATTTGGGCATGTTTTGAAAGATCTCTTCCCCTACAGATGCTACATGTAAAAGTTGTCCATGAGCATTAAAACTGATGACGTCACAAGCGGTACAAGGGACGTGGCTCTACGCTGCCGGTTTTGGCCGGCACAGGTGCCAATGGGTTACACTTACATGGTATTTCTTGCCAAAGATCAATGGCCATAAATGAGATCATTTGTTGGCCAGTATTTGTTTTTACTCGGAATTTGTGTAGATTTTGATTGGCCACATACCTAGTGTTTTAATGATGTACGTTGCTGGCATACTGTGCACACATGTGCAAATTTGAAAAAATGGGGACCGAAGGCTGCGGACTAGGTACAAAACGCGGACTGAGTACAAATACATAGGAGAGACTAAACGACGTTTAAACGACCGACTTAATTCGCTTTTATCGCACAGCAGCCATCTTGGATTGACGTCATGCACTTTTGTCACCAATGCGAGGTCACGCGTGTAAAGGTCACCTTGGGCGATCGAGGATTTGCAATCATGCCGAACAGAGATCACTGTTGTGTGCCGCAATGTCAAAATAATCGCGCTGGAAATCTTCCAAATCTTACCTTTCACCAATTTCCGAGTGATAAATCCCTTCGAAAGTCAGTGGGTTGTCAAAATACGGCTATCCGTGAGCAAAAGTTTCAAGGTAAGTTGGTGAGGTTGTATATGTCATTTTTGCGCACATGTATTTACAATATTATCTGGTCCATTTCCAGATAACCCACAGCACAAGAGTATGTTCTGTACACTTTAAGGAAGCGGACTTTAAGACAACTTTAAGAGGGAAGCGTATTCTGGAGAAGCAAGCAGTCCCGAGTATGTTTTGCCGCGGTCAAGATCACCCAGTAAAAGAAAATCTCCAAAAAAGCGAGAACCACCGCGTGCACGGGTGCGATTATTTGATGCAAGCGTGTCATCGCCTCATACTGTCACTTCCACGGGTAAATATTGTTGTCGGTATTGTTTTAAACATTTACTGGTTAAAATCGTATAATAATCTGAGCTATTTATATGTTTTTCATTTTAATTCATAGCATCAACTTCCGGCCAAGCTTCTGATGAGGAAAGTCCAGTGGAATTCCAGCCGGAACTGTCATCCTGTCCATCCTCTCCTGTTGTTGTAGACTCCCCGGAGGCCATATACACACCTACCTTGAATTGCCACGATTACATTTTTTTGGGTGAGCCTTCCAAGACCACAGAGGAGCTGCTTGAAGCAGCTCATATGAGAATTGAGGAGTCCGAGACAGCCATGGAAAAGCAAACAATATATGTACAGCTAAAAATGAAACCCAACAGCAGCATTAGGTTTTACACAGGTTTTCCTTCTTTTGATGTTCTTGTTGCAACATTTAGAGCTCTGAGTCCCACTGCACAGAAAATGTATTCTTGGTCCCGAATGCAGCGCCTTAGAAATAAAGGGATTGGGGACGTTGAAGGCCTTAGGCAAACTATGCAAGCCTGCAAACTAAGTTTATTTGACCAGTTCTATTTAGTTCTTCAAAAGTTGAGGGTTGTTACTTTAAAACAAGTATCAGCTGATAATTTTAACATTTCCCAAACAACTGTAAGCAGGGTTTTTATCTCCTGGATAAATTTTCTTTATTTCACGCTTGGGAGTATCTGTATCTGGCCATCTCGGGCAAAAGTCCAGAAGCACATGCCCACTTGTTTCAAGTCTCTGTACCCAGACTGCAGGGGTATTATTGATGCATCCGAGATAAAGGTTCAGGCACCATCAAGTTTAGTCTTAAATAGTGTAATGTACTCGTCGTACATAAGCCACACCACCTACAAAGGTAATGTTGTTGTTTCACCATCAGGGGAAACAATTCACATCAGTTCTTTATTCGAGGGGTCAATATCAGATAAAGAGCTCGTCAAGCAATCTGGTCTTTTTCCATTGCTCCAGCCTTGGGATCAGATTATGGCTGAGGGCTTTGTGGTACAGGATCTACTCACACCTCTTGGTTGCAACGTAGTGATGTTATCATTTTTAAGCAGCAAGTAACAGTTTTCCAAAGGTGAACTCCAGGAGAGCAATAAAATTCACAACCTTCGAGTGCATGTTGAAAGGCCCATTAGGAGAGTCAAGGAGTTTCATTTCTTTGATAGGGTCATTCCACTAACTATGGCAGGCAGTATCAACTAGATATGGACAGTGTCATGTCTAATTTCAAACTTTCAGGGACCTTTATTTTATGAATGAAAAATCCCCCACAAAAGTATATAACTAATTTCTTACAAACAAAATTGAGAATATATTGGCTTTCTTTATACTTGTTGCTTACTGTTATTGGAATACTTTAAGGTATTGATAATTAGAAGTAGTTGTTATGAACAACGGAAATCAAAATGGAAAAACACCCAAGCTCACAGAGGGTGAATTTTCTAAGGTTTCATTTTCCCTGGAAGAAAAATAATAAAATCAGACTAATCCGAATCACCTCTAAGTTTTCCCATAACTGGTAAACAAATTTGCTTTGGAGAGCAGGGTTGGCGCAGTGGTGAGAGTGCTCGCCTTCCACCATTTGATTTAAGGTCATTAGTAGAGATCTCATGCTCGGCTATAACAATTTGAGACTTAAGTTATTATTATGATGAGGATTTTGATTGGTGGTCACGTTTTCCTAGATCATCAGGCTATTACCCATAGCCTTAGATGTCTAAGGTTCTTCTTAAAATTCTTGCTGTGCCAAACAAGCAGGCTTTCTGGAGTAGGTTGAAGATTCCAGGTGTTCCTATCTTAGCAATCCACATCCTCAAGTTTTTAGTCACTGCCCCAAGTGCCCCAACTACAACTGGGATAACAGACATGCTTCAGCAATTCCAAAGTTCCAAAGTTGGCCTTCTTCACTTGTCCTTTAATAAATTTAAGTAAAACCTTTTGCAAGTATTTGAAACAACAATATGTAAGCTTGACGTACACCCCAATAACTCAAGTAAAAAAGGTACCGGTAGTTTGTACTTTTTTATTGAGAAATTTACCTGCGGTTTGGAGGTTTTAGAAACAACAGGGGGGACACTTTTGAACCCGAGCATTTGGTAATGAGCCAGTGTATACATAAAGCCAATAACATGGTGGCAAAGGCCCTGACCGGCTGCACAGCTGCACACGAATGACTCCACTCTGACTTCGTTTTGACGCTTGAATACCACATTCAGTCTGTGGGGCTCTTCATTCTTCATGCTTCTGAAGCATTTTGCTCGGACCGTAATTCCCTCTTCTTCCTTAGCAAGCTTAACTGTAAAAAATGAACTGTTTTGCGTTTGTTTCCACCAGACTCAAAACTTCGATTGCTACAGATGGCACAAGTAACGATCACCGAGCAATGACGCTCAATGCAGCTACAGCTGGAAGCTTACCTTCAACATCGTGAATATATGATTCGTGAAAGAATTTATACCCTCTTGTCAATGTCACCTTCACTGGAAGGTTTTCACCAGCCATTTTTTCAATAAAGGTGTTTGTGAACGACGGTATGTCCACCAGATTGCGGTGCCAAAACTCTGAAGAAATCGAAGTACTCATCGACTCCGCCAGGATTGTTTAACAATTTCATGCGAAAAATGGTGACGTTGCATCCAACATGGCGGACTGTGATTAAAGCGAATGTACACCGCCGTACCATAGAACCCTAACACCAAATCTAAACCTACCACAGTCGCGGAACATTTCCTCTCCTCTCCTAACCACACTGCTAACGACATGCCGATTAATCCCCATGCAGGGAAGCTTTTTTAATTTCAAAAGGCAGAACAATTGATCCTGAAGTTCTTAAAACATCCGCGAAGAAACATATTAGTCTGATTAGTTAATTTTCTGTTATAAGTTTATCATTTTTAGATTTTTTTTCTAGTACTTTATTTTACACTGTCGATCATTTTAGTTTCACGTGTTTCCGGTATATTACTACATAAACACCCCTTCAATATAAATTCTCATTGTACCTGAAGAAGGCTGGTTTGGCCAGCCGAAATATAGTACACAAAACTTAAAACCATTCTACGTTGTATAGGCCCTTGGTTTTATAATCTTTGTTGATTTTATTACGCCGATCAGATCACCAGTTTGATCCAACGTATACCAGCAGGATTATTGTCCACGGTTGCTTGCTTGAACATTTGAGTACAAAACACTGTTTTTCGGCGTTAAACAGACTCCTGGTAGATTGGAATCAGGAAAACCAGAATGCCTTTCGGGAAGCTATCGTAAGGAAGAGCAATTATTATAAAGGAGCTCCCGCAAATTTCTGCACGCTATTAAAGGTCCTATTCCGTGCAGATCAGCCAGCGAACTGTCACTTGCGTGAATCCGCGATGACTGAAAAATCAAACCCGCAGCGTGAATAATCTAGCCTCCAAGCATGTAATACACCTGCCCATAGCCTTTACGATATCAAACGTAATTATTTTAATACTTGAGGTTTCATGTTTTCTCGTCGTTGGAACCGTCAACGGTGTAAACTTTATATTATAATTCATTTTTGTCAACTTGCGTTACGCTGCGTTACGCCTGGCGGTCAGAGCACATCAGATGTTTATTCTTATATACTTTTGAAACAAAAATGGAAAGTGAAAGTTCAGCTCCAAAGTTTTTTTTTTTCTTTCCTCGATCTTTTTGTTCAAAGAACATTTTGGAAATTGCGACAGGAAGGGTGTCGGTAAAACGCCTACTCGGGGCCGGGGCCAGGGTGTTGCGTTTTACAGAAAAAAAAATAGCAAAACAAAACAAAACAAAAAAATATATATATATTAAAAAAGTTGTATTAAAAAATTGAAAATACATAAATAAAGTAAAGATATAAAAAGTAAAATAAATTAATTAATTAATTAGTTTTTCAATATTCTTGGGACGTATGAACTGATTAAATTGAACGCTCCTGATGCTGAAATGGGAAAATTGAAATGGACAACAAAGGCGTAACGCCACTGTAACTGAGATGTCACGTTTATTTGCTACTTCATGTGAAAGTGCCGTGTTTTTCGCTCGTGTGTTATTGCATTTTTGGCGTATGTGGTTTCTTGTATGTGGTCACCCTCAAAAGTACCATTTGCCTGAAAGGGATAACACGCAAATGGTACTTTCGAGGGTGACCACACCATATACGCCAAAAATGCAATGACACACGGGCGAAAAACACGACACTTTGGTCAGCGGGATTAACACAACAATATGATATACCAGAATGAAGTAACAAAGAAAACGTGCATCTTTGTTGTCCATTTCAATTTTCCTTTTTCAGCATCAGGAGCGTTCAATTTAATTAGTTCATACGTCCCAAAAATAATTAATTAATTTTAATTAATTTAATTATTTATTTATTTATTTTAATGGTCTGCTTAGCAGCAACAAAATTGATAGTCGTAGAAACAATACAACTTTTTTTTAATTTTCTAGACATGTTTCGATGGTGCATCCGTCATCATCAGTGTACAGTTTTGAAATCGGCGTTGAATTTATAACGCGCGTGAAATTACAAGGTTCGTTACATTGCGTTTACAATATTGCGTGCTGAATAGTTTAAACAATAGACATAGAGCGACTTACAGGGAGAGCGTCAGGTTTATGTGTTTCACCTGCTGATTGAAATTGGGTTTCTCCCATTTGATATGCATGGATTCCTTACGCCTCAGTTGATATTTAGTCCAGAATCTGGAAACAATACGTTGAACAGGATGCCCGACAAGACTCTGAATTCACCAGATGTTTGTGAACGTGCGAAGATCCATCCGATCGTAAGTGCTCGCGCACTCGCTTGAGGAAGTGTCGGCTTGTTTCGCCGACATAACAAGCTTTACAGCTTGCACACGAGGAGGATGGTCGCTAGTTGTTCATCACATTTTTTGGTTTTCTTTGCGTAACTATTTGCCAGTGTACTTTTATATTGTACAGATGGCTCTATTATTGCTGTAAGTCTTATATAGAGTGTACACTTTGCTTGAAACGTATAGCTTCAGTTCCACGCTCTCATACATTGTCCAAGGAAAAGAATGAAATGGAAAGGTAAATTGTTTCAGGTGTTGCATGGATAATCAAAGTTGACCGTTCCAATAAAATTAAAAGGGCAAAATTCTTCAGATGTAAAATTTACAAGTTTGTTCGTGAACTCATGATTGCATAACCTTCACCCTTTCTTGTTAGGCCAGTGTCTTTAAAAAAAGAAAGTTGATGTTTAATTTGGCACTTGCCCCTTTGTACAGGAGTTCATCAATTCTTTGTAAGATCTCTTCAGAATGAACTTTTTTCAAACAGGAAGCTTTTCTTTTAATCCATCAAGGGTATAAATTGCATGGTCAAACCTGAGCACATTCTCAGATACAAATAAGTATTTCTTTCAATTGATTTTCAAGCAAGAGTAAGTTCTTGTTGGTCATCTGTAAATCTGTAAGATTTCACAGTCTGATGCATTCAGAGCACTGACAATGATTGTGTCAAACATCACACTAGCTGTGTTTATTGCTTTCACCTGGAATTCCAAAGCTGAGTTGATGGGTTGCATTCCTTCCACATTTGTTATTATAGTACAGGGTTGATAATGCTGGTCTCCCATCTCTACCAGTCCTTCCACTTTCATGAAAAAAGGTTTCCGTGGTTTGTAGCACACCAAAATGGATTCTATTTTCTTCACAAAGGGAGTAAGGATTTCTCCCTTCATTTCTCTCAGTCTCTAGAGAATGAAACTGGGCAAATAGTAGGGAATTTTTGGAGCCCAAGTAGGGTAGAATTTAAGATAAACCAACTATTGATCCAGAAAGGTATAACCAATTCCACATAGTTCAAGAGATAATTAAATTATAGTGACAGGCATTTTCAGTTTGGTGGTAACAATGTTCCTCTAATAGAAGTGAGAAGATTTCCTGGAACTGTTATATGAAGGCCTTTCCAGTACCTGATAAAAATGTTGCTCCTGGAGGGATTTTGCAATAACAAGCTTTGGATCTTTTTTTATATTATATTCAAACTTTTTCTGACAGCTGTTTGGTATTCCTTTGTTGTTGCTGCTGTCATGGCAACAATATTAGCTTTAGGGAATACTACAGACGGACAGTGTTCCTAATTTATGGTAATCTTCTCTGAAGTCATGCCCACTACACAGACAAGTAAAAAAGGGCCAGGTAAGGTTTCAGACACATTTCATTGAAGTCAAGGGTGTACATATCATCATACTTGTTGGTAATCTTAGCATTGATAAGGTTCTGTAATATTGAAGAGTTTTCACTTGAAATAAGTTCGTTATTTCTCCTAAACTGAAGTTTAATCATACCAAACATTTTTATTTTAAGATCATGGTCAGTTTTTCATTAATAGTGTAATTCAGTGTAGTTAGAAACTGTTCTTTTTATGAATTTTTAAACGTTTTGTAAAGAGTTTATCTTGCTTTCATCCTGAGAGCTGATATACTAACAGCTCTGGAAAGAACGAGCGATTACATAAGAGAAATTGGTCATAACAGCTCTACTTCTTGCTGTTTCAACAGAAAATCATATAAATTGTAGTGGTCAACAGTTAATTTTGTTTCACCGAGGGATTTCTCCTTTTTTTCCCCAAGGTTTGAGATTTGTGGCGAAACGTTTCTGACAGAAATAAAAGAATATTGATACTTTACCAATGAATAATGTAATGTACCTTGTCAAGAACAACAGGCCACCATTCGGATAGAGCGTCGACAGCAACAATTCTCTATACGGTCTACTACTAACTGCCACATCAAGACGTACTACGATGATAATTTGAAACTTTCCCTCTGCAAGCGGCACCGGTCGAAAGAAAATCCTATTGATAAACTTTGTACTCAGCCCCACTAAAACACAAACTGGTGCAATTTACTCCAATTTCGTTGACGTTATTCAGCTGGTCGATTTGCTCTTAGCAATGTTGCAGATTGCACTAGCATTTGATTAGCAGTGGAAGGCAGAAGCTGATATATTTATCGTATCCAGTTGGAACAAACTATGGTTGGAAGTATAACCAAGCAATCCCTTATTGCAACAATAATTTCCAGCAACACTCCCCTTGTTCGGTTTCAGTTTGAAGTGTTTCTGTCCTCTGACAAGACAGCTACCATTAACAGCACGGTGAGCAAAGGACTATCGGAAGTCCCGTACATCGGTACCGAAAATTCGAACTTTGCCAGATCTCCCTTTCGCTTGGCCGAGGGGGGCCTGGGTACGAGATTAAACAGGCCCTTAATTTAAAAAGAATTATACGTCTAAAATATTTCGAATTCAGTTCTATCTCGAGTTTGCTTAAAAAATTTGAGCGAAACGCCGGCAAGAGAACAGAAGAGAGTCGTAGGTTTGACCTACACCATGGCCTAGGCCACGTTTTGTCCTCATCCGCCTTTTGCACAGTCTTTTGTACTCAATCCGCGTTTTGTACCTAGTCCGCAGCCTTCAGTCCGCGTTTTATACTCAGTCCGCGTTTTATACCCAGTCCACAGTCCGGGGCCGCAGTTCGCAGTCCATATTTTATACTGACCGGTTGAAAGTTGAATGACAACCTCGAACCCAGGCTTTCTCTCATTTCCTCCCTTCTCGTCGAGAGAGAGATACCCTGGTTGGACCTGATCACGTGACCACCCAGAATCTGGGGGGTAAAAAAATTTGATGACGGAGAGGGGTGGCAAAGTTAAGAAGTTGTTATGAAAACGTAAAGCGTGTGGGATGTGGCTGGAGTGACAAGGATACTTCACAAATTAATGTGATCAAGTAAGCTGAAGCCACTAAAAAGGCACTAAGGCCACAAGGTAGCGGGCATTACCCCTTAAATCTACCAAAGCAAAGATTGAGCCCAAGCATTAGCAGCCATGGATAGCTGTTTCGGCCTTGTTAGGCCTCATCAGCATGGCATAGCTAATGCTCAGGCTCAAGTGCCCACATATCAATAAAACAAGCAGTGAAAACGTAAAGCTACGTTTTCCTTGCTTGTTTTATTGATATGTGGGTACTTGAGCCTGAGCATTAGCTATGCCATGCTGATGAGGCCTAACAAGGCCGAAACAGCTGTCCATGGCTGCTAATGCTTGGGCTCAATCTTTGCTTTGGTAGATTTGAGGGGTAATGCCCGCTACCTTGTGACCTTAGTGCCTTTTGAGTGGCTTTAGCTTACTTGATCACATTAATTTGTGAAGTATCCTTGTTCAAGAAATTGTTACTGTGACAAAATGGTTTTAATGACCCACCTTCCCTGCGGTACTGTTGTTTTTACTGGTCACGTGATCAGGTCAAACCAGGGTCTCTCTCTCGACGACAAGGGAGGAAAAGAGAAGAGAGCCTGGGTTCGAGGATGGTTGAATGAATAGTTGAATGTTGAATAAATAGTTGAATGTTGAATGATGTGTTGAAGGTTGAATAAAAGTTGAATATTAAACAAGTAGTTGAAAGCAAAATGCATAACTGAACATAAATTTAGACGAGTTGAATATTGCTAAATTTGGCTTGCCATACTCTGCGCGATCGTCAATCTCGTTCCAGAGGTCGCGAACCTTTTGACATGAGTGAGGGATCGGGACCTCTGGCCAAATGGATTTCAGATTCAATTGCGATTGGCTGTTAAAACACAATAGCATTAAAACCGGAGGTTAAGATGAAGCAGGAAGTAAAGAAAGATGGCGGAATTTCAGCCCGAGACGCCAAATGAAGTAGCGACTCCGGTTTGCCAAACAACTACTGAAAAAATTGTTGTAAAAATTCAGCCACTGGATTTGTTTGGTGCAAAAGCATCACAAGAAAACATCACTTCCGTTCTTGAGAGGTATTTTGAATTAAAAATTGGCAAAAACGATGGCCTCTTCGAATTCATTTTAAGCTTGTCTCTCGATGCTGCTACCAGAAAGTAATTTATTTATTTATTTATTTATTTATTCAGCTTCGCCAGAGACCTGGCAGGGACACTACAACAGCTTGCGCCAATTACTGTAGGCCCGTAACTGCAAACCCTCCCCCATAACCACATTCAAGTAGAGATAGACCACCACACCGGGGACTACGTCCCCTACTCTTTTCGAACAGTGGGTAGGTTCTTTAACGTCCCACAGAATCAGTTATGAAGAGTTGTGAGACGGGGCCTACGGTTTATCGTCCTTATCCGAGAAGACTAGAAAGTCTAACCATTTGCAGATGTTATTACAAAGGCAGCACTTTCTCCTCAATTATTTAAAGACCCTGAGTGTTGGTCCGGCCGGGGTTAGAACCCGCGACCTCCCGCACGGTAGTCCGGTGCTCTACCACTGAGCTAACCGGTCGGCGGATTAATGAGGTTTCAAGAGTTTTTTCGAAAAAATATCTCATTCAAGACAACAACGATCGAGAGTCAGTAGTACGAGTCAAAAGAGGGAAAAGATAGCAGATAGATGTCCGTCAGCAAGTTCCCCGTAAACGAGACTTGACCTCAAGAAAGTACTGAAAACGAATGAAGAAACACTGCGGCTAGTAGATAGTTGTTTCAGTTGCATTTGGGCGACGCTTCAATAAATCGACGCGGTTCCACCGCGGCCAATCCATCCTGCACCTTCAGCGGAAGGCGAAGGGAAAATGACGGAAGCTTTGTACAGGTCTTACGTCTCCAAAGCTCAAAAAGGCATTAAAATAAGAAGGTCTTTGTGTAACCCATCGGTATCAAGAATTATATTAAGAAAAATTTCATCGAAGTGACCAGAAATCAACCCTTAAATTTGGCAATGCGAAACGTACAGGGAAGAAACTAGAAAGTGCATAATTTTTTAGGGAAGTGTTCTGGCGACTTACCCACGTGCATATTCTCATTTACTGCTCCAACAGTACATTTCACATGTACATTCTCATGTGCTTATTAGTATTTTTTTTTTTTTTTTAATAGAAGTGAAGCTGAGAGTGATGCTGAACATGCTGTGTCAGACGAAGATGAGTTGGATGACTAATGTAACAGACTGCTCCACTTCAGTTATTTGAAATGACGCACAGCAATAATCCTTTCAAGTGAATAATGGAGGGGTTTTCGTGGCTAACTGCCTCCTTAGGGAGGCGAAGCCGCTTTGTTGTCCTGTTGAATGAGTGAGTGTAACAATAGAATACGGACGACGTACGAACTCTGCCGATTTTGATCCGATACCGATATTCCCCGATCTTAGCTTAGGGCATGTTTATATGGAGGGAGGGCGCCCCGGCTAACCGGGCTACTTGGCTAGGAGGTTTGTAATATAGCCCGCCTTTACATTTAATTAACCTAAGCGAGATAGCCAGTGGGCTTTTGTTTTCGAACAAACACACGCGTCGACTGTATTGTGTTTTGCAATATTTTGAGGTTTTTGAACCGCGGTCAATTCCTGTTGACTGCTCTGTAAACATAAAATAATGGCGCAAGGAAAGACATGCGGTGTTGCTCAATATCGGTAAAAAAAATAATAATGCGCGTGGGGCTCCGATTTTAGTCTTGGCTAAATCTATATATTACCCGTCGCACATTCAACGGTTTGGAGTTTCCTTGTGGTTTCATGAGATGGAGCAATGATTTTGGCGTTCTGCACAATACCCTTGCAAGAGGCAACGTGTTTTAAAATCGCGGTTCAAGGTCAAACCGTATATGTGTTACGTAACTCTAATCTTACCTGCTGAGCCCGAGTAAGAATCCTTTCCTGATAATACTCTTCTACGCACAGGTATCTCTTGCGAAAGCGCGAACCAAAACTGATGTTATAATTTCAGGGTGTGTTAGTAACGATTTCGAAAATGAATATTAGAACACAGATCAGAAACTGACTTAGAATGATAAGCTCTGGACCTCAAGCACTTCGTGATCGCGTCTGCGCGCTATGGCAAGCCAAGTGTAGTAGCAGTATTCAACTCGTCTGATTTTATATTCAGTTATGCATTTTGTTTTCAACTATTGAAAACTATTAAATATTAAAATATTCAACTTTTGTTCAACCTTCAACACATCATTAAACATTTAACTATTCAATCAACATTCAACACATCATTCAACATTCCACTGTTCATTCAAAATTCAGCGCGTCGTTCAACCGGTCTGTATAAAGTATTCTTGGTTTTCAGTCACGCGCTCGTCACGCAAGTAAAAAATAAATCGTCAACCATTCAATAGATAAAGTCAAGAAATTGAGATATTGTACAAGAGTAATAAATAAACAATATGCCCAAGCTTCAGGGCTGTGCGACGTCCCGTACTCGAGTTATTCGTCAAAATGTACAACTCAAACGTATTGGGTTTAGTATGGAAACGCAATGTTGGAGCCCATCTTGATGAGCTCCAACATGGCGGCCGGAAACGAGTGAAAAACATCTGGAACTTGCTTAAGCTATCTCAAAGGCTTTCTTCGCTCTGTGGAGCCTGCAAACGTTAGATACATAGACGGTTCTCTTGTCATATTGGCTTTTAAAACCTCAAAAACACGGGGAGAATCGATGTTTTCATGTACGTGATATGCTTGTGGGCAGACATCTGTTATATCACACATTGTGCAGGGGCGGATCCAGGAATTTTTTATTGGAGAGGTCCAAACTTACTTCAGAATTACTTCTCCTCGTAACTCCGCACTCTCCCCAACACCCCTCCCCTACTTCCCCAGCCGCCGTTACAAAAGGGAGTTTTAGAAACAAGGACCGGAACGTCAACGAGAATGTTTTTCACTGCTCACTGCTCAATGTTTTATTGATTGATTACAATTTGTTACAATTTTTACCAACAAAAAGAAAAATTATTTACATACACATTTAAGCATACCGGCAGGTAGCAAAGGCTAATCTAGGCCAGTACGCTTGGAGATGGAAGTTACAGTTACTTAGTGATTTCAAAATAAGAAGCATTTTTTAGTGGTTTCTTAAAGATAAAGGAATTTTGTTCCATAATTTAGCCCCGAATCTTGAAAAAGAATTTGCATTGATGGACAGTCGGGAATGTTATATGTAGAAATTGTGGAACTTAGAGGATCGAGTGTTATATTGATGGACACTAGAGACATACTCGGACTTGGATACTTTTTGGTTAAATTCCGTGTTGCACATCATACATCAAGTTAGCAATCGATTCATAATAAGAAAATTTTGGGGGTAGGATATTAGCATTATTAAAAAGAGGGATAGCATGCTCGCTACGGTTAAAAAAATAGATAAAGCGGAGGGCTCGCTTTTGAAGCTTTAGTAGCTTATCAAGAGAGGATTTACTTGCCTGACCCCAGGCTACTGAGCCATAAGTTAGATAGGGTGCTATAAAAGATCGATAGATTGTTAAAAGAGTATGCGTTGGCACAAAATATCTTAATTTAGCAATTAATCCTACCGCTCTACTGACTTTCAGAGCAACATGATCCACATGACGTTTCCAAGACAAATTCTGGTCAATCAAAATTCCAAACTCTTTACGCACTAAGTCAACGTTTTTGTTTTGCTCGTTGTCAAATATTATGATTTTGGGTTGGTAAGTTATTTTTTTTAAGTCGGGTAGAAAATTACAAAATTCGTTTTTATTATATTCAAAGTCAGCTTATTTGCTGTAAGCCAAAGACATAGTTTGCACAATTCTTAGTTGACGATTAGCTCCAAGGATTTGAGATTTTTATTTGCGTATAAGATGTTGGTATCATCAGCAAAAATGTCACAAAATGTCACAAAACAATAGGTTTAATGAGCAAAACTAATTGCTCTGCATGTGCGTTTTACATTTTCCTTTGCCGTCCTTTGCAAAACAGCAACGTGAATTGACCAAATTTTAGGTTTTGGCGCGAACGCGAGCACATGATGGCAAATTTTTCTTTTTTTATAATCAACTTTACCTGAACGCCGTTCATAGAAATTTAATTCCTGGATAGTTCGCTGACATTTTACAAGTTGAACAAATTGGAATAATCGCACAAGTGCTACAATAACGAGAAGATATATTTTGAAATGACATTTTCGTTGCCGTTGCCGTCCTTGTTTCTTAATCAGTTTAAGGAGACGATCACGTGTCAGGCTGACGTATTTAACATTGGTTGGACAAAACTGCTATGCGAGCGCGAGCAGAGGTGAGTGACCATCAGAGGGTACCGCCAAAAATAACATTTCATTGTGGAAATATGCACGGAATTTAGATTAGTGGCAAAATACAATGGCTTTCCATCAAAAAACAAGTCAACCAGTTGAGTAATAAAAGGCGATCCTGTCGATGCGACAATTTCAGCATCAAACAAGTCATAGCAGAAAAAAATTCGGCTGAGGAAGGGGGAGTCCGGGGGAATTCAAACTGCTCTATTTTAAAAACAAAGCAAGGTACCGAGCTGAAAACATGGAAGCAGATAGATTTCTAATGTGTCTTTTACGTGAGGAAGATAAAAATGCAAAAGTCTGTTTAGTTTTTGATGACGTCATGCAGGAGCATGGGCTCTTGCGTCATGTGAAAACCAAGGAACGCGTGACGAGCCCAAAGTCTGCGAAGGGGGCTACTTTCTTCGGGTTCGTCCGATAATGTTTCTCAAGTCATATTTGCCTCTTTTCCACTGAATTGTTCCAATCTTGGGGATATACGAATCAAATTTCTGGCGGAGATTTTGACGAAAACAAACTTTATGAAGAGATTCGTCTTCAGCTGAGGATAAAAACATGCTTTAGATGATCCATTTGTCGTCGAACGTTGTCGAGGAAACAAAGAGTGATTGAGTCGAAAATCACGGAGTAGGTGAGAAAAATCCGTCACTTAACTCTCGCTTTTACGTTCATTTCATTTCAAAGGGTATTGAGCAGTTCTTCTCATTTACGTGATTCTGAAATTGCTATACTTAGCAAGGAAGGAAACTGGGAAAAACTGTGGATGGTTTTTCGATGTCAGTGGTAATGGAGTACACAGTGCAATGTGTGCAAAATGCAAGCGTGTTACGGCTCGAAATAATGTCACACTGATGTATGGCTTCATTAGGACATATGTTAAAGTTGCTGAAGGTTGCAAGGAGAAATGTGCAGGAGAGAATCGGCAGTGCAGTGAAAATGATATGTCAGCTACTGGCAATTATCAAGATTCTGGATAAGCACCCTGAACAGCCTTGTATATATTAATCATGTTTTAAAGCACATTTGTTCGAGTGAAACCTGCATGGCAATCAATACCATACAAGAGAAATGTGTCTGTGTAGATGTTTCTTCAGGAACTTGGGTTTGCCATCTCCCTAATAGTGATGAAAGGGACTGAGCTTTTGTGGCTTGACTCATCAAGAAGAAGTTCTATGATGCAACTTTGTAGTAGGAACACCCCATAACATGAGTTTTCAGATAGGCCATAAGTGACAACCCGAGGATCAGGAAAGTTAGTCATGCATTCACTGCACGTAGAAATATTGGACCATGAGATTGTAATTAATTGCAATAGCTGTGAAGTGTTTCAAACTGGATTTTATGAGGACTTTGCATTTTTTTTCTTTGCAATCTGACACATAATGTAAATTTATTTCCAACTACCTACTTGCTTTTTTGGCATCTGCATGTGCCAGGTTTTTGGTATATTAGAACTAAATGTACACTGGCTGTAGCAGTTTTAAATAATTACATAGCTACAGTGTATGTAGCTGCAATTATCAGTTATTATACAAGATTAAACAATATGCCCAAACTTCAGGGCTGTGCGATTGATGCTATACAAATATTTCACTATCTTTGACAAAGTTATAACTTTTGAGTAGGTTATCAACGTGCTATATACAACGAAAAGTTTTAAGTAGCTAGGTCTTTCATTATTATCACTGTCTTTGACAAAGATGGCTTTTGGGTGGGTTGTCAAAGTGGTAGGCGAATGTTGGATAGTTTTGGATAGGCTATCGTTGCACTATCTATGACAAAGATAGCTTTTGCGAGTAAATCTTCTCTTGATAAGCTACTAAAGCTTAAAAAGTGAGCCCTTCGCTTTATCTATTTTTTTAACCGTAACGAGCATGCTATCCCTTATTTTATTAATGCTAATATCCTACCCCCAAAATTTTCTTATTATGAATCGATTGCTAACTTGATGCATGATCTCTCTTGGTGCCCATCTTTGAATTGTATTTTCGGTTGGTCGATTATGCGATCGATTTTTATTTTTTCTTTCACGACGATGTTTCTTTTAGTGGTTCAATGGAAGAATGAATTAGACAGCATTAGCGTAGTAAACGAAATGGCAACTAAATGAAGGCATCACCATGGATGTATCAGCTGGTACGATTAGAAGCAGGCAAGCCATTGAACGTTTTTGGTGGTAAGTGCAAACTCTGTCATTGAAAACAGGATAAATTCTTAAATTATAAGAGCTGGCCGTGACTTGTATAGATTACACAGTAGAAACTGAATGCACACAGTCGTGTCATGAAGCCTTTGAATCGGTACAGTATGTTGCCCATTATCCGACCAGTCAACATAATTAACTCGCGCGCCACGACTGTTAATTCTGGAATTTCGTGTAACACGAAATTACTCAGACTTCGAAGCCCTTGTTTTATCTCTCTTGTTTTATCGCATCGTGAACAAATCTCCAAATTTATGGCGGTAAATATGTTCTCTGTTTATTCTTCTTCATTTTCCTTGTATTATTTTGGGAACAATTTGTATGTATGTAAATTTTGGCCCTTGTAAAGTCAAAAGAGTCAGTGTGGTAATAGTCGGTAATAAGGCGGCAACTTCGCAGCGTTGTTTTATGTCAAAAGTGACGTTCAAGGAGGATTCACAGAGACCCGTTGTTCAAGGGTGATAATGGACCTTTAATTATTAATTTCCCTCGACCGAAGTATTCCGAATGGAAGCCCAACATTTAAGCTTTTCAATTCAAGGTTTGGTGGGCTTTTAACTATTGAGAAACACTTGCAGAAGGCGCCTTTCTGAGTAAAATTTTCATGGCTAATAATAACAGGTAGCGCCAGCTTTCGTGACCTTTGTGTCATAAACAGAGGCGAGCGTCACGTAATACGACCTTTGCGAAATAGCAATTATGGGGTAAAAGTATCGAATTTGAAGGCAAAATTAGGAATTATTTTTCATTTATTATTATTTTTTTTTTAAGTTTTTCTCGCCTGAACTAGCTCCTTTGTAGTTTCGTTTGTGTCCTACACTGTATCTGGTTTCTAGGTTGATTTGAAGCGATTTTGTGGGTCTGTTTCAACGGGTTCTCTCTCTTTACCCAATTGTATACCTTCCCAAACTTTTGCTTGTCCAAGGATGTTTTCCTTGAATCAGTGAAAATGTTAGGTTTAATTATCTTGTTATTTTTGTGGTCGGATACTAGGCAACAAAGGGGTTGATCAGCTACAAACTGCATGACAGTGCCCATTTAATTAACATAACCTGATATTGTGTATACGTAAAACTTGGAGCAAACATTTCATTGCATGATTTGAAAAAACTGACTTGACCAATGGCAAAATGAGCACAGGAAGTAGCATTCAGTCCTTTCCAATTGGGCTTTTGCATTCTTACATTTGACGTTGCATTGTCCTTGCTAAATCTGCCTTTTAATTAACTGGCCTATCTATATTAATACTATGACAAGGCCCAGGTGACTGTAATTATCTCCTAGCAATTGGCTAATGCACCATGTACAGATCCTACACTGTGTAAGCAGCATTATATTCTTTAATTTACAAAAATCAAGGCACACTGCATGTTACATGTATATTAATTATAAAATGTTTTATCACTGAAAAATATTAAGTTGATCATTTTCCTCATTTCAGAGCAAAGGAAAAAAAGGCAAGAGAAAGAGAAAGCAAAGTGAAAGGAAATAGCACAGACTGCAGCTGGGTCCTGATTAAAAATGTAATTATTTTTCTGAGGCCCGTTTCAAACGTCGTGCTACTGCCGTGTCGAACTCAATTAATCAAATTAAATTCGACTCAGGCACGACGTTTGAAACCAAGTCGTGCTACTGCCGTGTAGCACGGCAAGCCTTGCCGTGCTACACGGCAGTAGCACGACTTGGTTTCAAACGTCGCGCTACTGCCGTGTCGAACTCAATTCATAAATTAACAATTTGGATTTGCTTCGTACAATGGCTGCTCAGTGTTTTGATTACGGCACCCGACGACTCTAAGTAAGAGATTGGGCAACAGCTTTTTATCCGACAGAATTAAATTCGACGTCTAAAACGAAGTCGTGCTGGAGTCGTGCGACAGTCGAGCCAGCTTAGCACGGCAGTAGCACGACGTTTGAAACAGGCCTGAGTTATTATTATATGCATCCATGTTTAGTTGACAAATCTGATGTGTCGAGCTTTAAATAAAAAAAAAATTATGTGATTCACTGAGCTTGTAATTTTAAAAAGTCATATTTTGGAAGACAAAATAAAACCTTTCATATGGCATGACAAATGCAATTTTTGTCTCCTAATTGTTGTGGCACTCCAAATTGCCATGATGTCTTCTTAGTTATCAGACATCTAGTTCATTTCTATCCAATCACTACTTTTTAGCTATCAGACATCTAGTCAATTGCTATTCAAACACTACTTGCCAGCTATCAGACATCTAGTTAATTGCTATCCAATCACTACGTACTTTTTAGCTATCAGAGTTCTAGTTAATTGATATCGAAACACTACTTTATAGCTATCAGACATCTAGTTACCAGACATTTAGTTACCAGGCATCTATTTTATAGCTATCCAATCGCTATCTTTTAACTAATTTATGCCTAGTTGATTGCTATCTATGTACTATTTTTCGTATCAATAGATCTAGTTCATGTCTATCTAAAAACTAGTTTTTAACTATGTCAACGATCTCATCTGTAATTAAGATCTATCTGTAAACTAACTTTTTAGCCTGCCATTAGCTAGTTTTATTCTATCTTATTTGTATCTAAAAACTGACTTTTCCATCAACATGGACGATCTAATTTTTCGGATAGTATTAAGATAGCCTATCTACATGGTTCCAAATAACTAGAAATTAGTTAAGAATAAGATAGGCTTAAGGTAGTAATAATTCAGGCAATTATAGTTCCAAGCTGTGTAATCTTTTCCACTTCACATTATATTTCATCTTCTGACTGCTGCAGTCCACAACAAACATCCACAACTGAATCACAGTTCTTGTAGAACTCTGTAGTAGCTTGGAATATGGCATCACTCTTGATCACTTGCTTTATAGTTGTCCACAGTAGCTTGGGTTATAGTGGTTATAGCCAGTATATCAGTTACAGTGGGGAGGGCTTGTGCCCTACCACCACCACTAACAATAATCGCTTCCTAGGGGAATCCTTATATACAATTAATTAACATTCTAGAACCTTCTTGGAGCTTCTAACACAACTATTTTTGTAGCATTACATCGTAATTACATCATACAGTAGAATGTTCCAAATTGTTCTGAAGCGTGACAGTAGAAGGTTCTGGTACAAACATTGCGTGACTTAACATTCTAGAAGTGACCAGAAACTTAGTATTTACTATTGCTCTCCATAACATAATCCTTTGAAGTGAATAATGGAGGGGTTTTCGTGGATAACTGCCTCCTTAGCGAGGCGAAGCCGCTTTGTTGTCCTTTTGAATGAGCGAGTGTAACAATAGAAAACGAGCGACCTACAAACTCTGCCGATTTTGATCCGATACCGATATTCCCCGATCTTAGCTTCGGGCCTGTTTACATGGAGGGAGGGTGCCCCGGCTAACCGGGCTACCCGGCCAGGAGGTTTGTAACAGAGCCCGCCTTTACATGCAACTCACCTAAGCGGGATAGTTCGTAGGCTATCTTTTGAGCAGTCGCTAAGCACAGCAAACAAGATGGTAGACAAAAGAAAGTTCAATTTTTTGATCGCTCGCTCCGTTAGCGGCCGCGTTTTAGTGTGTAGGGTTGTTATTTTGCACGCTGATAATTGATCATTGTCACTAGAGGCAGTTAACTTTAAAAGCTGACCTGGAATATAACGTTGCTTTCACGGTCTTCTCACCTCGGTTAGCCGGGATAACCCGGCACGAACCGTTTACTTGGCAAAAACGCTAGCCCGTCTAGGAGGGTGCCCCTGGAAGGCGGGCTACCATGTCTAGCATGTAAACGCTTCAATGCGTTGAAAGGTTGGCCCTTCCAGAGTAGCTCGGTTAGCCGGGGCACCCTCTCTCCATGTAAACAAGCCCTTATGTTCATTTGCCTCCCCTAGAGAAGTCTTTTGTCTCCTTTTGTTCTAATTGTCTTTAGGAATAATAAACCAATCAAATTCCTTAATAATCCACTAACTGCGAGAAGCTTGGGGAGTGGTGGAGAGAAAGGTTTTAGTTACCCGCTTTCAAATAAAGATGGCGGCCGCTTCTTGCCCGGGTGAATTTTGAAGATAGCAGTATGCCGGTCTTTAGAAGGAAAACACGGCTTTTTGAAACAGTAAATCGGAAGAAAAGGTTCTAAGGAACACTCGACAGCTAGAACAGTGGAAATTGGCCAGTTCATAGCGAAGAAATCCCTCTTCGTTGACAGATTGTGGTTTTAGCGGGGCAGACGAAAATGGATCTTCCCGGAATAATCACAAGTCATTGCAAGAATTTTAGACTTTCTCCCAATCGTTTGGGCGCTTCTTTGAATCTACCTTCCCCAAACGTAAGGGTTTGAATGTGAATTTTTACATTTCTTTGTCTTTAACTTACCGATTCGTCTATTGAAAGCAATTTTAGCGAAATTTGCAAGAAACGGGTCAAATGAATTGTACTTCAAAGTAACTCGTAAGATTCACTTTGTTCCCCTTCGCGTACACTTACTAATTGAACGCTTTTTCTTTTTAGGCATAGATACAGGCTGAATAATTTTTTTTATTTAGTAAAACCTATTGTCTGTTTTTGTGTCTTTTTTTTTTCACAAAATTTTGTAATGTTACTCGATCTATGTCAACGAACCAAAATCCTACCTCACAGCACAAATCAAATTCGCCCATGTGACAACAGGATCAAATTTCGCTGCGGAATTTTAACAATCTTTGATTGGCAACAAGTGTATTTTATTTGGAAATTAGAAATTCTAACTATCGTTGGCCAAAGGAGTGTTGTTTCTTTCACCCGGACTGTAAGTTGTCTGTTTGATCTTTTACCACAATTTAATATATGGGCACTAGACTTGCACATATGAAATTTATTTTCTCTTGTTCACTCTCAATATCTGTCTTGGCCGCTTTGCTCACATGTGATTCTGAACACTCAGTTTCAGTTTCAGTTTCAGTTTCAGTTTATTCACACTTATTCAAACATATTATTAGTGTACAAGAATAGAAAAAAAGTAAAAAAGAGAAACAAAGCTAACTTACATGTACATTAGGCATTAATTTGGAATAGTGCGTAGGCAGGCCAAAGGAGCAGAGCTTTCGAGCTGACCACTACCACAGTGCAGTTACTAGTGAGGGGCGGTTATTTACAGAATATACATAGGTAATTACACTCGAAGATATCTTTTATACCACTGTGCGCTCATGAATTAATCTCTACTTTTTTCCCAATAATAAGACTCCAGTTAAGTCCAGTTGACCAATTTATGAGTAACTGTGGCTCACTTCATTCAGTAATTTGAATCTGAGTATGGTATTTTACTACATTATTCTAAGTAATAACAACAGTAAGCCACATGCAGTCCCAGACGGCCTATTTTTTCTTTTTGTTGTTAACTGTGCAAACTGTGCATCTCCGTTCCATTCTCTTTCCAATTTCATTGAATGGAAGAAAGGCAGGAAAATGCCTTTGAACATGTTCGTCCTGAGGCTGCTCCAGGGATGCTCGTCCTCTCTTCTGGCGTAAGGAAAAACAACCAACGAGGTTCTTTGCCAGCAGCAACCAGAAGTTTTTGAGGCTTTGGTTGCCATGGTTGGGTGATTCATTGTGGAGAACACGGCTGTTGAAGATTGCCCTATCTATAAGAGCAAACAACAGCCTTGTCCACCACTTCTTCCCAGAAACAGAAATCTGAAATCTGCGTGCACTTTTCGTCGACTTCAATCTTCAGTTCTCGCAGCTTGTCATGACTTAATCATATTAGCTTTCCACTTTCCAACTCCACAAAGGTATATTCAAGAGGATCGGACGAAAAATCAGCCGCTTTACAATCTTCACATGCTCTGATCGACGCCATTCATATTCACTTCACGATACATTAACAGTCGAGTAAGAATCTACGCATTTCTACTACCCCTGAAACTTGCAAACCTTGAGCAAAGAGGACTGCGGAGACAAATACAATACTTACTAGGGAAGGGACAGAAGAAACGTTCCATCCAAGTTTAATGAATAAATCAATCAGAATCAAGTGAGTGAGTGAGTGAGTGAGTGAGTGAGTGAGTGAGTGAGTGAGTGAAACCAGAGTGCCTTCCGGGCGGAGGAGGAGGGGGGGGAGGTACTCCCAAAAAAAATTGGGTGGGGGTGTGCGGCCCGCTTCCTGAAATCCTTAGCCCATTTCAGACCAAAATCTGTGATTTTCCCTCCCCTGTTTTAGACCTAACCAAAAATTCTATACTCTATTTCAAACCTATTTCACGTACAAGGTTGGCGTAAACATAATTTGAGAAGGGCTTTTGTGACTCTATTGTTGAAGGTCTTATCGCAAGATGATGAAGAAGGAGCTTCTTCTAAAAAGCAAACTCAATTCAGGAATAGAGTTCACAAAATAAGCCCTATTTCAGACCAAAATGTTTAAAACAGGGTTCTCACGCACCTTGATAGTCCGTGAAAGTCCTTGAATTTGACAATCTAAATTCAAGGCCTTGAAAGTCCGTGAAAAGTACATTGGGTCCTTGAAATTTGCTGTTTGACTTTTTCCACGTAGTGGAAGAACTAGAAAAGACTTAGACTTGAACAAATCTGGCAGTTATCCCTTAAACCCGATCATCTAGTATCACATTCTAATGGCATTTTTTGCTGGATGGAGTGCTTGAAAAACTGGAATTGTGCCCTGGAATGTCCTTGAAAAGTCCTTCAATTTTTAGTCCAAAAAAGAGTACGAACCCTGTGAAAATCGATACTCTATTTCAGACCAAAACGGCTGAAAAACCATACCCTTTAGGGCCGCACATACCTATATAGCCCATATAAGGGAGTATCCCCCTGGGAGTGCCTCCTATACCTCAAGGCATGACTACGTCATACACGAGCTAAAGAGGGAAGAAAACGAAACGTTCTTGGTTACGGAAGATTTTAAAAAGAAGTTAAGGTGATTTTTACAACCTCATGGAGGAGCTATCACTTGGAGATCGGAAATTTTACTTCAGCTGTATACATGCAGGCTATTGAGCTGCAAAATTAAACGTTCAATATAGATAAGAAAACTTTTTTTCTGCTCAATTTAAACACATTTATTTTAGAAAGTAAGCTTATTGAATAAAATTCACCTCGGCCTCCGTCATTAAATTGTTCAAACGTTTAGACGCGGTGGAGTCTGGAACGAGTACTTTTAAAAGTGGTGAGACACTTCTTGGCGCGTAGTAAAGTTCCTTGTTCTTATGCAGTTATGTTTTAACCTTGTGCTTGTGCTTATGCTTACGTCGAGGCTGTTTTCACGTTGAAATAAGAGCTGTTGTGTTTGCGCTTGTGCTTTGCGTCGCTAGTGAAAACCAGGTTTTTTAACGTGTTAATACCACATAGCCTAGACAAAAAGATCCCATATTAATTTGGGAAAACAAAATAAAGAAGAAAGTGTAAAATAAAATTAAAAGTATTTCAAACTATATAAAATATCAGAGCTAGTTAGACCTAATTAATGAGTTAATTTATAATTTAGTACCAGCCAATGTCATATATTAATTGATGATAACCACTGTAAAAAGTAATAATTAATTACAATGAGCAGAGAGAGCAGCCCGTGCATGCATTGTCCATCATTGAGCTTATATCACTTTTGCGAATCTTGTTTTTGAAAATACTTAAGAGTTTTTGCAGATCTAATATCTGGAGTTAATTTTCCTCATGATAACATAGAGGGTTCTTACCAAAGGTTACAGTATCTGACTCTGTGGGACGTAAAAGAACCACTAGGGACGTAACAAAACTCTGGCTGTGACCACCCCTAGTGTCTGTCTTAATGTATGCATTGTATATAGTCATTGTAGCCTAAGGATTTTATTATTGTAAATTCTAAAGATTATTGTACGTTTTAAGTAAGACAGTGTCCCCGATTGGTAAGCCTATTATAGGCTAGCTAGAAGATTGACACTGAAATAAAGTTATTATTATTATTATTTATTCGATATTCACATTACGGGGGCACTCATTACTTTCTTCATTAATTGTAAACTGTGTTAGTCCCCCGAGCAGTGTTAGTGTTGTAAACTGCCCGATGAGACTATGTGATATGAGCGGTATATAAATAAATTACCATTATTACCATATATCTGAGGCCTTCCAAGGGGTAGAAGCGACCAGCGACATGGCTCCGAAACACCGACAATCGACATAAATTGACAGAAAACGCGCAACAGTTTGCGACAGCGACAATTCATTTTCCATTCCTCTTTGTTTTCTATGCGACAGCGACATTTGTCCTTAACGAAACAAGCGACAAACGGAGCCGTAAACGAGCGACAAAGCGACAATAGGCCAACCCTTGAAAGGCCTCATATGTAGGCAAGAGAGGATGAGCTCTTGACCTTGGAGTGGAGAAATCAAATGTGACCTGTGACTACTTTGACACTCAAATGTCACGATAATCGCTATTCTTAGGCTTTCCAAAAACATTTTATACTAAAGCTCAGGATTCTCTAATTTTTTTCTTTTTATGCTAAAGTAGATGGTGGCCAGCTCGAAAGCATTCGCTACTTTGACCACCAGGCACATCCTGTAGTCTCTACCTTAGTATATGATATTCTTGTAATCGCAAAGTGTAACTCCTGTATTCTTTGTTATCAACACACACATACATACATTACTTTATTTACCCTCGGATTTTAGAGCAGCTTATGCGGCTAACATCTCCGAGCATTTAACCATCAGATGAGAGATAGAACACCACACTGGGAACTACGTCCCCTACTCTTTTCGAGCAGTGTGTGGGTTCTTTTACGTCCCACAGAATCAATTGCTTTGTAAATAGTGTGAAATGAATGAACTGAAATGAACTGTCACCATGTGAAAAAGATAATTTTATGGCTGACACAAATTAAAAAGCCAAGCTTTCAATCGTGTACGTCTCCATATTCAAACACCAATCCGGATCCGGCCATTTTTTCTGCATACAGTGCATCAAGTCGCTCGCTTTGTTCTTCAGAGAAGAAGTTTCGCCAATCTCCCACTTGACCTTTGCGAAGGAACTTTCCCCGAAAGTTCGCTAACCGGTGATAATTGGCATTCCCCTCCTTCATGGCAGAAAATGATGTTTGCTCGGCGATGCGTTGCACGGTTTCCCGAGGAAGTTCTTTTCCAAGAAAATTGGCGATTTTCTCGATGGTACCAGGCAAATCCTAAATTTGGTAGAAAAAAGATCTGATGAATAACTAAATACAGTTCTGATATAAAGTGCCTTAACAGGCTGAACTACACAACACTAGACTGGTCCTTCCCTTCAGCTTGATAGGTCGTTTTGATATCAACTTATAGGGAACCTCCACTCTCACGAAAATATTCACGCTAATTGTTGGAAATAATCACTAGCTTCCAAATTTTGTATTGAAACGTGGATATAACATTTAAGTGTACAAAAAAATCGATCACATTATCAGTTCTCCGTTTTGAAGAAATGTCAGGGAAAGCTTGACTGTCTAATCCGCGAAATGCTTTTCATCCGTGAGAAGAAACCGAAGTTGAACACACAATCAGACTCAATTCGCGCGAAAGTATTTGTTTAGAACATTTCATCGCGCGCGCACTAATTCGTTGGCTGACGTTACAAACAACCACTTAATTTAAACCTGAAACGACCGTTACATTTATCACTCGAAACGTCGTGTAATATCGCTCATTTTTGTAATCAAATGTATTCCAAAAAGGTTTCTCCTTCGATCACATTATCGCCTATTTTCGTTTTCATATTTTCGGGGCGCAACCATTTTGGATTTGGTGACGTGTAATGGTTGCAGCTATTGTCAGGAAGCAAATGAAGCAGAAAATCCTGTGTTGAACAATAGGGCATATCAGGAAAATTAAAAGCGAAAAAAGACGATGATATCCATTTTTTTCGTACTCTTAAATGTTATATCCACATTTTACAACAAAATTTGAAATCTCATGTAATAATTATTGCCTAGAATTTAACGTCAATTGATTGTAAGAGTGGAGGTTTCCTTTAATGCCCATACAATAAATCAATTAATGAAGAAAGAAGCAACAGGGGCGCTGTCGATCTCAAGTAAAAATCCTTTACTTGTAGGAAAATCAACTTCTCATTCGTGTCTTCGGGTTTTTTTTTTTTTTTTTTTTTTTTGCTTTACTTTGTTTATGTGCGTGTTTCTTTTCTTTTAAACCACAGACGTGATGGTAATGCGTATCAGTGACCTTAGTGCCAACCGTTTTCCTACGACATGAGAAAACGGACTTCCGCTTTCGTTTTCCGTTTTCCCACTAGATTCGAACTGTTATGTTCGTTTTTCGTTTTCCCACAACTTTGGACAACGGAATTTCAAATGTTATTTTCGTTTTTCGTTTCACAAAAACGGAATGTAATGTAATTAGATGTCTAGGACCGAACATAATCTATTTTGAAGCACTCAGGGTTCTGACTGTTTTTTTGTTCTGGGTCACACCCTTGAGGGTTGAAGGGATCAAACTCCAAAATATGAGGAGACTAGTGCAAGTGCGGGATTTGTTTAGGGTAAGCCCGGAACTGATAGAGGTGGCAGTGGCAGCCTGTTGTCAGAGAAAAACTCTTTTAAATGAAACAGAATTCAAAAGGGCCACGTCTATGATGACCAAGTCAACACCCAAAATTGACTCATGTGAGCCATTCTCCTTCAGATTGATGAAGGTGAAAGCCCAGGCCAAATAATAGGGATGACTGATCAATTTAGATTTTGAGATCAATTGAAGAGTGTTCTGTAAAAGGGACGTATATCGCTTTGAAAGATCTCTAAACTCATTATACTTTGGCTTATAAACTGGTAATGGTGTCAGAAATAAAGTTCGGCACTAATTTTGCGATTAGAAAGCTAGGATCCAAAGGATTAGCTCATGACTTAAACAAAAGGATGTGATACGTGGTTGATTTCGTTTGTTTTGAGTTGGTTCCGTTTTAGGCAAAAGTCATATGCTAATGTGCTGAATCCAGGCCTTCAAATCACAAAATAAGTGCAGAACTTCATTTCTGACACCATACCCAGTCTGTATGGCAAAGTAGAGAAAAATTAATTTAAAGAGATTTGGATTTTAAGGCAAAAACGCGATATAAGCCCCTTTTGCGGAATACCCTTCAAATAGTCGCATAATTGCACACAATCTTCCAGTAAGCAATTTAATTTCTTCAAACATACATTCCCTAGTAAATACCTTTTTCATTTCCTCATACTTAAGAAACAAAATGTTTTCCTCATCCTTGTGTTTCCACCAGCTCAATACATGATCAAACCATGATCCATAAAATACTGGTTGAAAAAGACAATAAAATCATTAAAAGGTGCAGACGTCTTAACCCATTGACTACCAGCTGTTTTTACGTTTTCGGAGTGATTTTTCCCCTATAAACGATGAACAGCAATTTGTGACTCTTTATTTGAAACTACCAGGGAAATGTGGTGCTGTCCTAAGGCATTGAAGGCTCAAGGTTTCTGAAAACCTCATTTTGACGTAGCTACTTTTTATCCGTGAAGCAACAACAATGGCCCAAGTTCGGTTTGCTTGCGATTTTTGCTAAGTTTACAGCCATTTTTCATCTTTAGGGGCTGCCTGATGAGCATCATTAAGCGTGACGGTAGCTAAGAGTCCACTTTCTCAAAGAATCGAGCAAGGTGATGTACTTTGTTGTCGAATTTGGCTTGTTACTCGACGAACTGGGAATTTGGCCGGTCGGACACTTAGTACCTTTGGGACTCGACTACTGATGAATTTCTCGACCTACCACCGCATATTTTGGAATTTGTGAGCACTGAAGATGACCACAAGCAGGAAATTTTGGCGGTAGGTCGAAGTGGCTGTAGACTTTAGACGTTAGTTCCCAGCATGCAACGCGCTCGAGATGTTGAAAATGTCGGAAAGGCCCGAATGCACTGGAACAAAAGGCTGTATCTATGCTCGGGAGAAGAATATGAACAAAAAAAGTCATTTCTAAGCTAGAACAAGGACTGAATTTCGTTATGATGGTTGAAGTTTGGTTTTTCGACGGTGATTTCCTTAAAAAACATGAAGGCAAAAAAGGGGCATTTTTGTGGTTTCTCTTTGACGTTAAAAACGGTCAGTTTCGTTCTTGTCCAAACTCAAAAGGCCATATTTGGTAAAAATCGCTACGTTTCTTGCGTTTATTGGATATCCAAATTTAAAGGACATTCCATTTCGTGCTCACAACTAACAGTTAAGGCAATATTCGTGCGATTGATAAAGTTGCAATGTTTTGAAGCATGGGAGTTCTTTACGGCCGGTTTTGGCCGGCACGAGTGCCAATGGGTTAAGAAGTGCATAAACAATGGTGCTGGGGCCCGTTTCTCGAAGCTCCCAGTAATTACTGGGCCTGTTAAGATCTGTTAAGCTGTTTTGTTTTCCATTCCTGATGGGAGTTTCAAAAGTTTGGAAAATTATACAGTTAAGTTAAAATGAACTACATTAGAGGTCAGAACACACTCTACTTTTCTTGATATTTTAATTAAACAATACGGTTTCGGGCTTGTGAAGTTACAGGAAAGTTTCGAGAAACAGGCTCCTGGTTTCATAAGCTTTGACCACTCCCGTGGCCTGATATAATTAATCTATATACATTTTTATTTATTTATTTATTTACTTTCTTCCAGTAATAAGGTAATTAAATCAGCATTTATTAAAACTCTCTTCTTAAAACATACCTTCTCCTTTACAATACGACTCAAAGAACTCATCCCAGGTGGGCTCTGGTTGTGGGCGAAACAAACTTGCGAGACGATGATGATACCATGACACAGCAGTATCCTTGGGATTACGCATGACATAGATATGGTGTGGCTTGGTAGCCTGGTCACTGGGCTTAGGGACCAGGTCATAAGTAAGATGAGTCTTAAAGACGCGGGGTGATGGGAAGCCTTCAAACAACTTCTCAATCATGTCAGGTGTTCTTGCTTTGTATGGGAACTCTGGGAAGGGAATAATCATTCCATCTATCCAGGGGGTTCTAATGTCCAATTGGCGATGATCAATTTTTCCATCGTGTACTATCTGCCAAACAATTTCTTGAGTCCATGTTGTTCCTGTAGGATACAATGGGAATTTGAATACGTACTAGGATATTGTTATCTTAGCCATTCATTCATTTGACCTGGAACTCTCACATGCTCTTGATTGATTTTGAACCTGCACCAATTTTTCATTGGAGTCGATGAGATATTTCCCAATGACATCGTTTGGCCCCAGACTCTTGAGTGGGGGCACTCCCTTGTTTTGCCTTTAACAGGTATGTGCCGCCCAACAGGGTATGATATTCAGGGTCTCGAATATTATTCAATAAACAATATAAATTATGCAATTTCACTATTTAGCATCTTGAACAGCTAGGGTGTCTTTTTGGATCAGAAGCATTGAACTGAATGTGAAGGTTGGAGTTGCATGGTCTACATGTGTGGTACTAACAACAATCTTTTATCAAATTTATGCTTTCAGTTATAAAAAATTGCAGGACGTGAAATGTAATACAATGATCAGAAACATGTCTCTTGTCTTAAACAGGGTAGCAAAATGAGCAGGGACTGAGGGCTTGACGGCCTTGGCGGTGCAGTGCCCCACCGAAACTTTAAAAGCCTCCTTACCCCCTCCCCCACCAGGGGAAATTACATATCAACCCCTAATGGACTCTTTTGAACTCTTGTGCTTGTTTGGCCCAAATGCTGAGATTTGAGAAAAACTCTTGCACAATTCTCATCAGTCAACTCTCAGCCACTCTAAACTTCATGCAATCCCATTTGGCCCAAGCTTTAGCCACCTGCAATTCAACTTAGGCCCAGGACAACCATGTGGGTAGTTCACATTGATCATCCACAATACAGTCAAACCTCCCATACCTTTGTGCATATCTAAGTTCCTTCTTTGTGGTTTTGATAACTAAGAAGTGATTCAATGTATACGTAATGTTATTATTGTTTAACATTTGATTTCATAATATTGGTTAATTAAAAAGTAGGTTAAGAGCAATATAATTTTGCTTCATTAATGTTACAGTTGTCCTTACCAGCCTTTGGATATGATGAGATATAAATGTCATCTTGCCTGGCTAATAACCTTGGAAATGTGTCGATCATTTCCTGAGTTGCACCTGGATACCATTGTATCCCGTAAATCACTGGCCCAAGATTAGTATTCACCATCCTTCATATAGCCATGGTCAACTCTGCAAAATAGTTTTTTTTTATATATTTAAGAGGAACAGGAGCTGAACCTTAAGCTTGTTCCCATGCCTTTTCAATTTCTTAAAAGCAATTGCCCTGGGAATGATGCTCGAGCAGGCAAGTAAAAGCAGGGAGTGATTGATCGATCAGTTTAAATTAATTAGCAGCAAGGGGATTCAGCCTAAAAGGACAGCACCCTCCCCCACCCAACCCTCCCCCTATGATACCCTTTTCCTGAACCTCAGAGAAAAGTGATTGACTCATATTTTACTAGCTTAACCAAGAGGACATCCTGGCCGAAATGGTCAATAAATGATGGAGGTAGGCCTGTCTGACGATGCACGTGTGACTGTGATTTGATTTGAGATTTGTAATTAGTAGGCGAAGAGCCACCTTGTGGAAGTACTACTAATAAATCGTTATTATTATTATTATTATTATTATTATTATTATTATTACATCACATTATGCTGGTTGATTTTATACATGTATGTTTACTATAATTTGCAACAGTTGATATCACTTTGAGTAAATCTGATTGAGATGATATGAAATGTAAAATAAGCTTTTGTAACATTGTATTATAACAACTCTAGTTCATCTCTTTGCATCATTAATATATAGATCTATCTTCCTTCTCCTTTCCTTTTCTTTCCTTTTCTCATTTACAGCACTGTATCTCTTCCTACTGAATTACCTTATGTCTTCCTCTGCCCGCCTCGATTAGCCAAGCTATATGTGAACAGAGGAAGTTGGTATGTGTGCTTATGTACATTTTTTTATTTAATTTGTAACTGTATATTAGGCAATTCAATACACATTGACTTCACTTGACTTGAATGCTTCATGAAATGCTGAATTTGGTATCTCTTGACCCCAAAGTGTAATATACTGTAAACCAGGGCCTGGTCATTCAAAAGCCGATTAACTTAAACCAGGATTAGTGTCCTTTGTCAGGATGTGACATTGTCTACAGTAATGTAACATTTTGCAGAATATTAGCGTTGTTCAACAACGTTTGTGAATTTCACAATTTCTTAGCCATGTTTTTTAGTTCTAACGGCTTCTGCTAATATAATAGTATACTTGATCCCATAAAAAATCCCGAGGGGGGGTGTACTCCCTTATTTGGGCTATATAGGTATGTGCGGCCCCAAAGGTTATGGTTTTTTAGCCATTTTGGTCTGAAATAGAGCATCAATTTTGACCATTTTGGTCTGGAATAGGGTATGGTTTGTGCACTCTAAGTCTTGAAACAATAAGTATATTTTTGGAAGAAGCTACTTCATCATCATTAGGCAATAACACCATCAACAAAAGTCCTTTTTTGCCTTTTTATTAATATGTTAAATATGTAAAAATAATGCATTCACGTAAAAATATTGGCATCACGGATAATTCCCAAAATTCCTTCACGTTCACGCAAAATTGAGTAATTCACGTTTCACATTAAATTGAAAAACAAATTCACGGATTAATCATCGAGTAACCAGTTATGGCTGTTTACGCTCCAAAGGTAGCTCATTCTACTTGTAATCTCAATGTCCCTGGGTATGAGAGGACTTTTAATGGCTCTTTGCAGACGATTTTCCAAACAAAAGCTAGGGTATGAGCAATATCCCATAATGATGCTAAGGCTTAAGCTTCATGCTGCAGACTTTGAAGGTTGTGAACCACTCGGCTGATACTAGGTGATTGATGACTTAGTACAGTACCAAGCATTAAAAAAATTCATAGCATCAAGAATAGTGCGGGGCTGTCACGGAGACTATCACTGTTGCCAACAATCTTATACAATTTTTCAGTGTATACTAAAACAGTGGATAGTGTTTTCCATGCGAAATGATTGGCTACTCAAACTCGGGATAGTTATTAACAACTATTCACCGAAGTGAAGGTGGCTAGTGGTGGATATTTACTGAGCCGTGAAGCGGCGTGGTAAATATCCACCACTATCGCCACCGACACTGAGGTGAATAGTTGTTTTTGTACATACTAAAACAGTGAGATAATATACACCACAAAAAATGGATTTTAATTCATATATTCCAGCAACTAATAATTATTTGCAATATTTTCCCACGCGCAAAGGACTGAAACAACAAACCGCCCATTTTTTCGCTGACAGATAAAATTCATGAAGACATTTGTTTAGTTCTGGGCCCAGTTGTTCGAAAGCCGATTACCTTAATCCAGGATTAGGGTGTACTTTGGTTGCAGTTTTTAACTTTTGGATCAAAGTTTCTTTTGCTGCTTTTTGTTTTCCAGGATTAAAGTTCTCTAATCTAAACCTTTGCAGGTCGTCAGCGTTTAACAACGTCTGTGGATAGAGAAATTAACTCCTTGGTTAAGTTTTAATCTTGGATTAGGGTTAATCGGCTTTCGAACAACCGGGCCCTGGTGGTTACATTCACATCTCAGGGAGTTGCAAACTCTCTCTGTATTTGAAACCATTCTGTAAAATAAAGATATCATTCAACTTTGGTTTTCAAGTGAACAAGCTAAGTGAGGTTACCCAAGATTAATTTGCATTTGTAAACAAATCTTTCTCATTGGTTTTTATCGATAAACTCCAGGGCCCGGTTGTTCGAAAGCCGATTATCTTAATCCTGGATTAGCGTAAACTTTGGTTGCAGTTTTTAACTTTTGGATCCAAATTTCTCTTGCTGCTTTTTGCTTTTCAGGATTGAAGTTCTCTAATCTAAAATTTTGCAGAATATCAGCGTTGAACAACGTCTGTGGTTAGACAAATAAACTCCTTGGTTAAGTTTTAATCTTGGATTAGGGTTAATCGGCTTTCGAACCGGGCCCAGGTTAAAAACATAAACCATTTCCTTTAACACGGCCAAACCAAATTTAGTCGCTTTCTTTGTGTTTTCAGGGACTGCTTTGTCGTTACTTTGCAATTTGATCGTTCGCGCGTGAAAAAAGCCACCGACACTGAGGTGAATAGTTGTTTTAGTAGGGAGAGTTGAAAACACTGACCCCCACTCCGTGGGCTACCCCACGGAGTACTCCACGGACTACCCTATGGACTACTCCGTGGACTACCCCTCTTATGGTAAAACAACAATTACTTTTAGGCTTAAAAAAAGATACAAAAGACGTACTTGCGTCAGTCGCCATCTTAGTTACTGTCATTTTACTCAGCGGGTTTACCTAAAAGAGAGAATGCTGAATCCAGAATCCGGAATCCGGAATCGAGACTCAACTGGAAGGAACAAACCAAGTCCCAGACTAAGACTCCACTCCTGTTACCTACCTCCCCCTGTAAGACATCTACCGTCTTTTTCGGATCTTTTATTCCTCTTATTAATTTCATGGATTATTTATTTTAGCGCTATTTCAAGTCTTTGTGCTCATGATGTTTTTAAAAATTATTGTTTCCATGCTCCGGAAATGACCCTCAGTTATCAAACTAACTGTTGATACTGAATACAGTGGCGAATGCTATTAAAATCATGCTTCGGGTGCACATTTTGTGTCGCTAAAAGTAGTTGGTTGAATAGTTGACAACCTGTCAATCGCATATGAGCAGAAACGAATAAATTTACCTGAAAAAGCGAAACTAAGTATTCTTAATTGTTTTAATAACGAGCAACTTTTGAGAAACCTTTTGATCTTTGATCAACTTTTTGAAAACGACAAGCAATTTTCAAGCAACTTTTAGCAAAATCTCAAGCACCTTTTTGATCATTTACTGGCACTGAACTTGTAGATGACCGTTCCAGTGGTACTCGATGTCCAAGATAAATCTCCCTATGAAGCTTTGTGCCTGTCATCATCATCATCATCATCCCCTTATTTCAATAATTTAAAAATTACAATTTAGAGAAATGCACAACTCGCATGTAGCACAGCTAATCGAGGTGGGTTGTGTAACTTACGATCAAATTCGATCAAAACGCCACCACTCGTATACATCTCTCGCTTCTAGCGGGCTTCGACAAAACAATGATCCCCCATTTACTGATCCCACACTGATCCCTTACTGATGCCCTTACTGATCCCCCTTCTGATCCCCTATAAAATTCACAGGAAAAAGGTAAACAACAAAATAATAAATAATAAATTCTGGCTTACGTCAGAGTTCAAAGATGGTGGAAACTTGGTCCGATGGAGGACCTACTTTAGATAAACTTGTTTCACCATCATTACAAGTACCCCAGCTCTCTTCTACGATAAACGAGCGCAAAATCAATTGAAGCATCATCAAGTATGTTATCCATGTGTGCAAAAAGCCACGATAACGGCAACAACGAAGACAGAAAGAGACGAAAACAGTTCGACGGTAAGCATACAGGGAGTGACACTGCAACTGGATGTTGATTGGATCGACTTCCGGTTTGTTATGTCGCTCGCTTGACACTTGTGTTTATTTTCCAACCAAATTTTTCCTTGAACTTTATTCAGCCTCAAATCCTTTTTTTTTTTACTTTGTTGTTTTACTTTTACCAGTGAATTTTATAGAGGATCAGTAGGGGGATCAGTAAGGGGATTAGTAGGGGATCAGTGGGAGATCAGTAAACAGGGATCAGTGTTTTGTCGAAGCCCCGCTCCCAGCTTGTTCGAAGTACCAGGATCCTTACTCACAAGGCAATCAACTTGCGAATGTTACAGAGAAAATGAAAACTAAAAATTATAAACATCTTACTTTTATTTACATTATTGTATAGCCAAACAACTTGCCTAGCAAGTGAATTACGTGTTTCATACAAGATGGTGCTAGCCGAGTTACCTACGGTATAATTATACAAAACAGGAGCAGTCAACTTAGGAGACAGGCGAAACACAGTGACGGTAGTAGAGTTCGATCATTTGCAGAAACATTTGGTTTCAAATATTGTCCTCAATCCGAGGTCTTTCTAATTTTCTAGATTCCGGAGTCCCGAGTCCGGATTCCGGATTCAATCTTTTAGGTAAACCCACCGAGTAAAATGGCGGTAACCAAGATGGCGACTGACGCAATTACGTCTTTTGTCTAAAAGTGATTTTTGTTCCACCATAAGAGGGGTAGTCCGCGGAGTAGTCCATAGGGTAGTCCGTGGAGTACTCCGTGGGGTAGTCCACGGAGTGGGGGTCAGTGGGTAGTCCACGGAGCGGGGGTCAGTGTTTTCAACTCTCCCGTTTTAGTATATGCTAAAAAATTAAGTCACACAAAACAAGATCGTTCACGAATCAAGTCTTCGTTAACGTGTCACGCTTAATTCAAAAATCGCTTTCACGCTCGCGTGAAAATGGACTAACGACACGGTCAATCACGAATAAATAAAAACTTAATATACATCACGTCTCACAAGGAAAAAATGGGTGACCCGAAAACACTGACCCCCGGTCCATGGACCCCACCACTGACCGGGTCCATGAACTACTTTATGGTCCGATCATGGACTACCCCTACTGACCCCCCCAAAAAACCAACGGTAACAAAAAACGGCAACTAGAGATTTCGTTTACTTACCGTTTGTCTGGATAGGCCACTCGCGTGGGCGAAATCTTGACTATTACGCTGCGCAAATATTGCTGCCTCCTTCACTTCAATCGCGATGTATGGAGGACCGAAGTACTTCGAAATATTGCCAACTTGCAAATGGGGTTGAGAGCTGAAAAAGAGCACGACCGATTTAAACTTGGTTACCGTCCTTTCTGTCCGTGAAAATCACTTATTTACCTCCTTCATTTTTGTTCGGCTCATTCCCCCGCTGGTTCATTATCTCGTGCCAGGCTACCCAAAATAGTGCTCCTTCGGCAAAGAAAGATATGCCAATGTCCATTCTAGGGGTATAGAATGGTCCTTGCAAAATGATGGGTCTCGGCAAATTTTCGGCGTGTCTCGGAATCTCGGCGTTTGAAACCAGAGTCTCGGAATCTCGGGCTCGTAAAAAGTAAAGAGGGTCTCGGAATTAATCTCGTATTTTGAAATTGAATCTCGCAGTCTCGCAAGCCAAGCGAAAGTTTAGTCCGAATGAACTGCCCTAATTAACAACAAGACAAAGAATAACTGTGATGAACGGCTTCCTGAACATCGCGAATTAACCTCCTTGGTTCAACCGTCGTTTGTTGAGAGTACTGCTGAGTATTCACGTCTTCAATTCTTTTACGTTCCCTGAGCCGCGTTAATCTTAACCTCTCAAGTGCCTTATTGACGTACTCAGTATGTCACAAACACCGTTAGTACTTTGAAAACCTACAACCTTCCCAAATCTCTTGTTATGGTTGAAATGAACGATTCTTATTGCCAAATGCTCAATTACGTAGACTTCATCACTTCATAAACTGACCAAAACTCCCAATTTTCATCAAGTATGACCGTTTATTTTGTTGCAAAACCAAAAATGTTTGAACGCCCATTAACAACACCAAAAATAAGCAACTTTGCCTTTGAGTTTTTCGGACAAAAATATCTTTTGAAGCTAAAATTCTACGTTGGCAGCAAACTTCGACTCCACTTCTTGAAATCTGTTTCACATTTACCTGCTCACTTGTTTAGCGCGACGCGGATAATGCTTTTGATTTCACTTGCACTCACTGGTCTGTAAGTTTTGCTTTTGTGACCCAAAGAAATTCTGGGAAGTTCTTGGATAACGGTCGCAAGACAGTCCGCCAATTTTCATTTCAGATATGTTTTAGACCCGTGTCGAGCCACCCGCTCCTGCTGGCAAAATATTTCACCGATTGCATTATTTATAATTACAAGTCAAAACTCGCCAAAATTGCCATGACAGGTCCCGGAATCCACTTACAAAAAACGACTAAAGACACAACCTCACTTCGTGGATTGCCATCACTCGCTCGAATACTTTGAGCGGCCCACTTCGTGTGAAATTGCTTCTCACCTCTGTTTTCTTTCAAAGGATTGTCTCTGCAAGCAGGGGGCTTCTGAGGTGGAAAATGGCTCGAAAAACACACTTATAAATCAAATAAGCAACGAATTGTAGCTGCAGTGTTCGTTTAGAAATAAACGACAGCTAGCGTGACAAGCGTGACAACAAAGATAGAGCCTTCGGTGTTATGGACCAGCGAAATTGCCGTGGTAACCCCTTATATGGAATGCGAGGTCGTCTTGACCTCCTACCCTCAGGAAGTGCAAAATGTTGGCAACGATGAGGAGGGGCAGGGTGGAGGGGACGTGCCTGAGAAGGGATATCGGAGAAAATGCTACGGGATGCCTCAAAAACAAATCCAAGCAAAGTACACCTCCTGCGTTATCTGTGAGTGGTTTACACCGGTCCCGATTTATCAAGAAATAATTTCTAGTACGTGCTATGAAAGTCCCGCGCTCGGATTTCTAGATCACGGCGTCTCGTGCTCGAAATTTTGGAATCCCAACGTCTCGCGCTCGGATTTGAAAAAACAGTTAAGTCTCGGTCTCGGATTTTAAATGAGGGTCTCAGCGTCTCGGCGAGTCTCGGATTTTACCATTCTATACCCCTCATTCTTTAACCCTTTCACCACCAAGGGGGACTTAATAGATTTTACTCTGTCTAACGCCAGACGATTTTACTCGTCAAAGGGGAGGCCTTTGGTGGTGAAAGGGTTAAACAGGACAACTTTGTTATGAATGATAAATGATAGAGAAGGGAAACTACTGCAAACAGAATAATTCACATATTCATAGATGAAAAGCAACAACTTTTGCATCACAACAAGCCAATACAGCAGCAATATTTGTGCAGCTTAACAGTCGAAATTTCGCTCACGCGAGTGGCCTATCCAGACAAACAGTAAGTAAATAAAATTTTTGTTACCGTTGATTTTTTTAGTGGGGGTCAGTAGGGGTAGTCCATGGACCGGTCCATAAAGTAGTCCATGGACCCCGTCAGTAGTGGGGTCCATGGACCGGGGGTCAGTGTTTTCGGGTCACCCAGGTAAAAATAGACTCAATCACTTTTTACGAAAAAAACATACGTTATCCGTGTCTGCGAAAAGCCACGACAACTGCAACAACGAAGACAGAAAGAAACGAAAACGGTTGGAAGATAAACACAAGCGTCAAGCGAGCGACATAACAAACCGTAAGTCGATCCAATAGACATCCGGTTGCAGCGTCGCTCCGTGTATGTTTATCGTCGAATTGTTTTCGTTTCTGTCTGTCTTTGTTGTTGCCGTTGTCGTGGCTTTTTCACAGACACGGATAGCGTACTTGAGAATGCTTCAATTGATTTTCCGCTCGTTTATCGTAGAAGAGAACTGGGGCACTTGTAATGACTGTGAACTCTGAGGTAAGCCAGAATTTATCCTTGAGACTTGATTCAGCCTCAAATCATTTTTTATGTTGTTGTTTTACTTTTTCTAGTGAATTTTACAGGGGATCAGTAGGGGGATCAGTAAGGGGATCAGCAGGAGATCAGTAAACGGGAGATCAGTAAGGGGCACCGGCCAACGAGCCAAATCAACCAAAAGCTGTGGAAACGCATTTTTAATTACCTTATGGTGTTTGAAGTCTGTTTTAAGTGATGTTTTCATAAGCTAGAAGAAGTTCATCTGTTCGGACTCCCTAGCTGAAATTTTAATTGCCCGAAAATGTTAGGGAACATAATCTTCCTTTGAGAAAATGCAAGCTGAAATGAACTTTCCACGAACTTTCTAGGGAACTATTTTCTTTCCGAAAATGCTAGCTGACGTTTTTGACTGCCAAAAACAGCAATTACGACCTTTTCGAAAACTTAGGAGCTATGATTTCCCAATTGCGAATCTTTTAGGCCACGTTTTAGTTACGAAAATCCGAGTGCACTCTTTAATCGACGTCGAAAACCCAAGGCGAATTACTCTCCACCGAACAGATATCTACCGAAACTTGTCGTTGGGTGCCCCTGATCAGTGTTTTGTCGAAGCCCACATAAAACAACCGGCACAGTTCAAATTGCAGTAAGCTAAAAAAACAAGCTTACATGTCATAAGTTAGCGCGACCTGACATTCACGCTCAGCTACATAAAACGGTTTGGATTGTCCGCCTGAGGTTTCATAAGATAAAGCGGTGATCATCAATTCGGCGTTTTGCACAATAACCACACCAAAGGAAACGTGTTTACAACCACAGTTCAAGAACAAACCGTGTGTAAATCCAATCTTACCTCACTCAGTGCTGCGTCTAACAGTGAAAATCCGTTCAGTTCCCCGAGAGGAAATGTATCTCCTTTGAGTGCAAGTGCCAGCCAAACCTGATGTTTTGACTTCAGGGTATGTTAGTAAAGAAAACATAGATGGCCTCGGATATATATTAGATCACAGATCACAAACCTATTTAATTTAGAATCGACTCAAGTACCGCGTGACTCGTGTTTCGTGTCGTGTTTGCATATCGTGACAAGCTCGTGACTGGGTTGTCTCCTTCGCAGCCGCTCGGGCCGGAGTCACGCAGCGCTCCCCGTCCCCACTTGGGGACGGGGAGCGTTGCGTGACTCCGGCCCGACTGGGTAGTGACTGGGTAGCTCAGCAGTAATTTGTCACTCTGCACTGATATTTGCATCGATTTTCAAATTACTTATTTTGTGTAGAATTGGTATCTACTTGTTTAGAAGGCATTCAATAAATTTTGTGAAAAGGTTTAACCAGCGTGAACGACATTTGCAGACTACCTTGAAACGCAGTTTTTGTCTTAAAATAGTTTTTGTATCAAACTAAAACAAATGCATTAAAACTTTATTATTTAATACAGAACAGCAAACAGTATTGTGTGTTTGAGTGTATATTTGTAGAAAAAACCAAACCAACTGGACCTTATAAAGTTGATTTCGTAAAAGGGAATAGGGTGACTAATTACAAAATTACTAAACCCGACTTCCAAACAGGGGACTTATTACAGATAGGGGCTTAAAAGAGAGAGGGGAGGGGGGGGGGGGGGGCTTAAAAGAGCTTTTACGGTAAATCCTACAGTAAAAGAACCACTATGTAATAATAAAATAAAACTACAAAGTGGAGCCTGAGCGATTACTTTGAAAACATCAGATTGTTGTTATAAATAGAAATAGTTTGCCGGCAGGGATTCTTTTAAAGTCTTCAAAGTTGTTTGCTTTTTAGCTTGAGTCGGAAGGCTGTTCCAGAGTTTTGCACCACGATAGTGAAAACTACGTTTCCCTGCTTCAGAAAGGGGCCTGGAGTGTATCGATTTCTACCAATCATATCATTTCTAACGATTTATACCGATAAATTGGCGCCAAAAATTTGTGTGAGAGTGTTCAATTGCGTTCGATTTCCGAACTAATCGAATCCAATCGAACTCAATCGAACACAATCACCATGCATGCCATCCAGTCTCGAGTCTAATGGGATTGAACCTAATCAAACTCAATCGAACTTGGTCGAACGTTCGATTGCGATTGCTAAACCTTCTTTGTGAGAGTTCAATTGTGTTCGATTGCCAAAATCAATCGAACCCAATCGAATGACTGGGGCTCGATAACGTTTGATCGATTAGTCACGTTGGGAGACAATAGACTGTTAGAAATCGTAAATTTCTCTACAGATTACAAGATCCAATGCACGGTACAAAACTGTTAGGAGAAAAAACGAAGTATTGCCCAGAAACTGCGCGAGTAATCTAATTTAATTGTTTTGAAAAGTGCCAGGGGAACTATCACTTGGTTGTTATTATCACATAATTTGCTAAATTTTTAGCAATCACAGGAAAACAAGAATATTTGAATTTTTTATTCAACGTGAATTATTGAAAGGGCATGAGTATTTCATGTGACATAGAAAGACTCAATACTGAGATCAGAATACCCCTCTTTAGAATATCTTATTCTCAGCCAGAATAAAATCTCATAAATTTGTCCAGCTTCACGAGACTTGTAAAAACTAGAACCTGAAAGCTGCATTGCAGCTGTGTTTGTCGGCAGCTGTAGACTGACAGGGTCTAAAAAAGACGGTCCTTGGAAACCCTATCGGTCGAAGGAACAGAAGTCTTCAGAGGGTGTAACTAGTTATTTCCACGGAGACGGGGAAGGGGTAGACGGCCACTTAGCAGAGAATCAACCTCTTAGCCTGCATACGGGCTCTTCATTTGGGCGCGAAGTCTTGATTTTGCGCTTGAGACAGGCTCTTCATTGGGGCGCGAAGTCTCAATTTTGCTTGAGATTTGCACGCGGTCAAAAGCTAATCAAATGAACAGCCTGTGTGCCTGAGACCTCCCGACATTTTTTTCCAACCCACCCTCTCCGGTTTGGCTAAGATTTGATTCCATCCTTGTCATTCAAGAGAACAGAAAAAATGAAATATAGAAGCCTTGAGATTGAGATAGTCGGTTTACAAATAGAAGCCTACAGATAGTCGGTTTACTTTAGTTGCTGAATGGGGTAGGATTTCTGAATATGACTACATAACGTGGATAGAACTCAAATCTTAGCCTGATGGGACCAGAGTGATTAAAGGATGGGGAGATAGAAACAAATTCTCGAGTACGCGGCTTTTTACCCCTCCCTGCTGAGATTGCGTTGGTGTCAGACCAAACACTGAATTTAATATCAGCGACCGTCTTTCACAAGCAGTTAACCTTGTCATCCTGTAAACATCAGAGGAAACATCTCCCACAAGCAGGTCGAAACAATATTTACATTCTATTTATGCTGTTTACTTTGTTGGATTATCTTTTCGTAAGAATCTTTAACCTCAGAAATTTGCGACGAAAAGGGAGACTTGCCTTTCATGAAACGCAAAGCTGGCGGTTGCTCAGTAATTTCGATAATAACAACCCGTTTCTTGACAATTTCTTCGAACTAAGTTTTCAGCGAAGGGATCCAAAAAGATCCCACTGCGCCAACTTGCATAAACATGCCTTCACACGCCATAGAGCGAGCAAGGAACACAGGGAATAAACGTACAAGAAATCGGCGTTTAAAGTATTGCCCTGCATGTAGGCTAAGTTTAATCTGTAGCTATTGGTAGGTACCCTTGGGGGAAAGAAGAGAACATTTGTTTTTGAAACCTACGTACGTTTACTGAGCAAAGACACCTGACCTGACAAAGACTGACAACAAGGCATCTGATAGGAACCAACTGCAATCTACTGCCTTGGGCGTACTAACCACATCCTCAACATTAAAAGATCACTTAGTTCATGAAAGCAGCTCCGAGTAAGATGCTCTTCGCGAAGATACTGGGTTTGTTGATTGCGCTTTTCTCAACCAATGGCGTTTTAGGTACTATATCAAGTCTTCTGTTACACTTTACTCCTTCAAAGTTTAAAAATTGTTCAAAAAGAAATGTTTTCTCAGTATAGTATTTTTTTATTCAGTTCTTTCGGCAGATGAGAGATTAACAATACAAAGAAAGCCAGTCAGTATAGATACGTTCTCGAGAGCTATGGTATGAATAATATATGGTCGCATTTTTAAAATTTTATCAAGATCGAGATAAATTTAACTACAGTTTTCGATTTGATGATTTGAGATCGAAACAAGTTTAAAAAAAAAAAAAGTTGAAAAAATATACCACCGTTCAGTGAGCCAAGTGCCGGGAAGTAGCAAACATGGTTATTTCGTTTTAGAAAAACGATTACTAAAGCTTTTGAAGAGGATTTTGGAAAAGAACTGACGTACATGTACATTTAAAATATTTGGCAATACAGACAGATAACGCAATATGTGTGTTAATATTTAAATGTCATTTTACATACGGTATTTGATTTTTCAGTTGTAGCTTATAGAATATCACGAACATGGCATTTCAGGCATAAGATTTGGGAACGGCCTTGAATGATTTTGGACAGTTCTAACGCTCGTGGGAAAGAAATGTGCCCCATGATTATTAAAAATACAGCAGAGATTGCGAGAACAAACAGTACCGATATTCAAAGGGTACCGAGAAAGCGGATGCCGATACCACTATCGAAGGCCCATGCCATGTTATCGATTTCACTGTTTTTCGTCCCACGCCTAATGTCCCTGTTCCATTTTTTCTCTGTCAGCGGAATGTGGCAAGCGACCCATCCTCCCTCGTGTAGTTGGCGGAACAAATGCGGTTCCTAACTCATGGCCATGGCAGATATCGTTGCGGGTAGTTTCCCGAGGGAAGCTCTATCACATTTGTGGCGGGTCACTCATTTCTCCAACTCATGTAGTTACTGCCGCTCACTGTGTTTTGCAGAATGCTGCGCCCAGTCGGTACAAGATTGTTGTTGGTAAGAACCACCGAGACAGGGTGTAAAATAATCTCGTGTTAGGCGGGATTGGGATTCTGGGATTCGAAATGTGCGATGTGGTTGGCGAGGTGTGGGACTGGGGGTGTCGGGGGTATGAAATGCAGGTTGCGGGATTCAGGATGGAAGATGCGTGGTGCGGGATCCGGGATCTGGGTTTTGAGACTGTAGCTATGATTGCTTATATATTCTATATCTTGTACGCTGAATGTAGTTCAAGGTAGTTTACTCCGGTTTGAAAACTGCTACGCCAGTGCAAGTAAGAATAAACTGTGTTGCTCTGCACGATGCAACATATAGGATAAAGAGTGATGCGGGACTATGGGATTGAGGCTATAGGATGTGAGATGGTGATGGGCACGAGATTCGGGAAATAGGACGTGATATGTGGGATGTAGGATACGAGAAATGGGATGTCAGGTGGAGAGAACGGGATCCGACAATCCATGAGATGGGATTTAAAATGAATGGGGTGGGATTTGGGAATGGGATGTGACACGCGTGGAACGGGATTCGGGAAATAGATGTGAGATATTTGGAAAACAGATTTGAGATGGGGAACTGGGATTCAGGAAATGTTGTTTAGCCCAAAATAATTTTTTCGCTTAACTAAATCTTTGCACCTATTCGAACGCATTGCACCCTTTAAAACAAATCTTGACTTTTTTATAGGCTGATTTGCACCGCGGCAAGTCTTTGTAAACATGCATGCAAATCAGTTTGTGACGTTAAATCAGTAATAGACCCATGCCCCTTACTAGATCGGTCGTGGGACAGACGATGGCTTTACAGCCTATAAAAAGTCAAGATTTGTTTTAAAAAGGCGCAAAAAGGCGCAATGCGTTTCGAACAGGTGCAAAGATTTATTTAAGGGAAAACAATATTTTGGGGCTGGGTATAATTTAAGATACGGGGCCGGGATTCGGAAAATGGAATGTGGGATGCGGATATGAGATGCATATGCATAGCGAAAATACCATAGCCAGGGATGTGGATATGACATGTTCTTTGTAAAATGATTAAAGGATTCTCGACTCAGCAATCTATCGCAGAAGCCATAGATCACCGCTTTCGCGATCTTTCTTCTTCAGGTGAACACGACCAAACGGTATCAGAAGGCAATGAACAGGTGATCGACGTGACAGCAGTCTGTTACCATAAAAAGTTTGCTTTGAACCATTTGCGCCATGACATTGCAGTTCTTACGCTGTCTAAAGCTGCAGTCTTGAGTGACAAAGTTGGTACTGTTTGTTTACCAAAGAGCGGGCAGCAGCTGGCTCCTGGGACCAAGTGCTATATCACTGGTATGTGGAAAACTGCGAAACCGTTTTCTTATAACCGTGAAACTCACAAAGAAAAACGCAAATAACCGAAGGTGTGAGCGAACTCGCGCGGCGCGTTGCGTGCGTTCATCCTCGAGCGCGAGCCTCGCATGCGTCGTGGGGCATAATTTTATGATCATCATGATCATCATCATCATCATCATCAAATCAAAAATCAAATCAAATCAAATCATCATCATCATCATCATCATCATCATTGCTCATTATTGTCCGACCCTTCAATGTTTTGAGGTTGAAAACCATGATTGCCGCTTTATCATACATTATTATGCAACTTAGCATTTCCAAATTCCACTTTCCGATTGTATTTAGTATCTACACGATACCCCTAAACAACCTCTTATGTCGAGTTTCTACAGTTCTTTTCTATTTTCCCGTTCTTTGCATAAAATCCGTAGGTTGGGGCAGATTGATTGGCGGAGGCAAACCAGCAAGCATTCTACAGCAAGCTGCAATGCCTGTGGTGAATCATCAGACATGCGCAGATGCTAACAAAGGTTTAGCGACAGTGGATCAGCAGAGTATGGTCTGCGGGGGCTACGCTACTGCAGGAAATGTAATTAGCGGTTGTCAGGGTGACAGTGGAGGACCTTTTGTATGTGAGGAAAATGGTCGGTTTGTTCTCCATGGGGCTGTGAGCTGGGGGAATCCTCAGTGCGAAGCAGAAAAGACCTATACGGTGTTTGCACGAGTTAGCTCCTATGTGGACTGGATCAAGCATAAAATGGAGATCGGAGGTCAGCTGGTAGTTCTTTTTATTGCAATATTGTGGATCCAGGTGGTACTTTTCAATGCAAAACGTAATTTCTAAAATTGTCGAAAATCTGAGTCCTCCCAACAGGAGTCCAACCTATCTCTTACCGATTTCTAGCTCGGATTTGATGCTCTATTGAGCTACAAGAGACTAGTGGAAGCTGGGTATAATAAACTTCGACGCCCGTCGCTGGAACTCGGAAACTCTTGTTTCATTTATTTTCACTCTTACAACTATTTTTACTTTTATCATAGTTTATCGCTGCATAAAAGAAATCGGCGCGGCTACACTTTGCTTGCACCAATCCCGTAGCTTTTGACGGCGCACCATTCGAAAGCAAAATTGCCCACATGAAGAGCCTGTATGCAGGCTAATAAGTTGGAGATTCGGGGAAAGATGTTCTGTTTTAGTTTCACAAAAAAAAAAAAATCAAAGAACAACATTAAAAGCTCTGAATGTAACTGCGTAGCAATGGTACACCACGTTTGGCTTCGTCTACCACACGTCTTCTTATCGAACATGAAAGCGACTGTCCTTCACTTTACGTCTTCAGCTTCTTTTGTTTGTCCTTAGGTCACGGTCAAGGGTGTGGCCCTACTCCTGCCCCACCAACCAAACGACGTAAGTGGCCTTCAGTAACCAATAATGTCGTTACCTTTAGTAACTTGATTGATCTAAGGAATTTTTTTCTATCTTTTACTGTATTTATTTGCAGAAAAAGAAGTCGTTCAACTCTCAAAAATGCGCTTTGTTATTTGAGAAAAACAATATAATAATAATGATAATAATAATAATAATAATAATTGTTATTATTATTATCATTTATTTACCCAATTTTATTCCTACCTAATGTAAATTTGTAAATTTTGATATAATACTGGTTACGTTTACACGCCCAGTATTTGTAAGTAGGACCTGGCATTCAGGAGTTTTAAACTGCCGTAATAATATAATAATAATAATAATAGGGGAGTTCGCAAGTCAGACAATTCAGACAATCTGTTTGCCAATTGTCAGCAGATTAATTGATCAGACAGCGAGCCAGCCAGTCACTGCTTCAAGTGGCCTGTCAGTCAGGCGCTAAGGCAGGCACACAGGCATTCAATAAATTAGTTAATTTATTGACAACTTTGGTTTTTTCCGTTTATCTACTAACACAAATTACAATAAAAAAAAAAAAAAATAGGGGAGCAGGGATGGCGCAGTGGTGAGAACACTCGCCTTCCACCAATGTGGCCTACTATTTAGCTGAAGAACTAATCAACTGATTGACTGTCTGTCTTACTGTGGCTAACTGTTGGATTACTGTCTAATTGACTGACAGATTGTCTTGCTGACTGACGTCTGGTTTGCAGTCCGACAGACTGGCTAAATGACTGAAAGAATGAATGATTGCTTGATTTAAAGTGACTGAATGCCTAACCGACTGACAATTGCAAATTGACTTGCTGACTAGCAGAAGACATCTAGGACCTTCTTTTTACTTCTTACTGTGAGATCAGGTGTTGTTAGGCAGACTGACTGACGGACCGACTTGTGAATAACTTAAGCCTGGCTTTCACTAGCGACGCAAGCACAAGCGCAAGCATAAGAAGCTTATGCCAAGTGAAAACCACACTACGCAAGCATAAGCGCAAGCACAGGGAAAAGGAAAAATTTTGATCCTTGCGCTTGTGCTTATGCTTGCGTTAAACCCGTTTTCACGGTGAAATAAACGCTCTTGTGCTTGCGCTTTTGATTGCGCTTGTGCTTGCGTCGCTAGTGAAAACCAGGCTTTACTGGCAGGCTGACTTTCTGACTAACTTTTACTAACTGAAGAAATGACTGACAGACAGACTGACCTACTGTCTGACTTACTCTGACTGAATGAAGGAATGACTGACGGACTGTCAAAGTGTCGGATCGTGGATTTTGTGGCTTAGTAACTTGTTGGCTGGAGGCTGCTCGGCTTCATGCCCGGCCAATTAAGTGAGTAATAGCCACGGAAAGTCTCTCCAATAAACATTGCTTGTCTCTTTTTTGTTGTTTGTTTCTTGCAGCCTGTTTCGACCGATGGGGAAAATCAACGTGTGAGCAGTACAAAGGATTGTGCCAAACTAATCGCACAGTCAAGATCAGCTGCCGTAAAACATGCAACTTTAGATGTGACGCTTGATAAATGGATAGATGCCAAGCTTGACAAAACATAGCGTGATGCTAAAACTTGTGCATGATGTGAAATATTAAAGGACGAATTAGAATTTAATATAACGTTTTATGTGTATTTTTTACTTAACCCCACAGCAATCGCGACATTTACCTTCAGTGGTTACGTTCTTCAAGTCGGGCATCTTAATTCGTTGAGTTGGGCATCTTAATTCTGATATATTACTGCATAAACACCCCTTCCAATGTAAATTCTCACTGTACCTGAAGAAGGCTGGTTTGGCCAGCCGAAATATAGTACACAAAACTTAAAAGCATTCTACGTTGTATCGGCCCTTGCTTTTATACTCTTTGTTGATTTTCTTACGCCGATCAGATCACCATATTTGATCCAACGTATACCAGCAGGATTATTGTCCACGGTTGCTTGCTTGAACATTTAATATTATCTTAATTCGCACCGAACGAAAAAAAAGTGGATCGTGGCTTCTGTGACCGAAGGCTTGTTCATGTTTGAGGCATGCACTCTGAAATGTAAATAGCGAGCCAGAATAGAGCTTATCCGTATCCTCCGTAATGAGGTCTAATGATTTGGCTGGAACTACAATCTTGGACAATTTAAATGAGCGCCGGAGGAGGACTACCGAAGCAATAATTAAAAAAAAAAACACCTCATTATTAAGGGGCACGGACCTCAAGTTTACTAAAGACCTTTCCACTCCAGTAGGACAATAGGGGAAACAGGTTTACCTACCCAAGTGAGGCTTCTTCGCGATAGGTAGTCAGTCCGTGATCGCCTAGCCTGCAATCTGCAACAAAAGGAAATACGCCCCCTGTTCTTTGAGTGTATCCCGGGAAGGAGGGGTTGGGGGGGGGGGGGGGGTTACTTGGGTAAATTTTTGTTGGGTATGTGTCGCTGGCCTCTCAGAATCCCTACCCCATTATAGTCTATTATGTAGCCAAATATAGACCCCATCTTAGTCACTTTTGGGCAAATGTAATTTTCGTGATCCCATCTTAGTCACTTTCTGTTTATGCATCTACCTTGTAAAGCCTTTTAAGTGGGTCATCTTTAAATGAATTGACACATTTGTTAAACTAAATTTAGAACACTTTAGTTTTCACCTATAGCACAAACATTCTGGTACATTTACACCCAAAATCCCGAAAATGTGCGACCCCATTCTAGTAACTCTATTGAAAATGCAACTCCATTATAGTCAATCCAGTCGTGAAAATGCGACCCCATCCAGCGGCACATCCGCATTAGCCTATTACTAGGTAAGTGCCTCCCCCTCCGCTGGGGGAGTGTATGAGTGTTTTTAGAAGGGGAAGGAGACAAAGTCAACGGCTTAACATCACCGTGTCCAATGGCGCCATCATGTGAACTGAGGAAGATGTTTAGCATGCAGTCAGCATAATCATACCAGTTATTTCAAGACCCAGGCTGGTTGTTCGGTTCGGGATTTGAAATTGAACCCACGACCTTCCGCCATGCAGCCCGGAGCTCTTCCCAGATAAGCTAACTGCTGTAATGTAACTGAGCGGCGGCAACAGGTTGGAAAACAAAAAGGGTTGTATCAGGCATACTTTAATTATTATTCTTCACTCCGTAGAGCACAGGCCCTCCTCTGTGTTTCTTTAGCGGACTCGGTTTTGTGCTTTCCGTTTCCCTTCATCAGTTCTATGACGTCCCTATAGCCACCTACACCCCCCTCCCCCGGAACCTGACCTTCTAACTGGTCCCTGGGGTTCATCTCTAGGAACTGGCGTGGAAAGCAAATCGAACGAAATACGCGATCGGGTGTGATAATTTCTTCCCGCGAGGGAGACGCGATGCCCATGAGCCAATTTTTACCTCCTGTAGCGTGTATCACTTGCTTAGTTTTGTCTAGGATGAATATGAGACTACACGTAGTCTACTGGTCTATTTCCGGAGGGTGACCTCAATTCTCTCCCGCTTGGTGCGCTGCCACAAGCCCAAGTTTGACATTTAAACTCCGCAACCAAAAATCAATATCTACCGGAGTCTGAAGTGAAATGCAAAAAAATCTCTACTGAATTGTATCTCATTGTGGTTTTCCATTACTGAAAGCTAAACCGCCCAAAGAAACAATAGAATAAATTTCTAGATGGCAGCTGTTTCTTTGAATGTTATAGTCAAGCCTGATTACTTCCACAAATCATCCTTAGCGAGAGCTATTAGAGGGAGTATGACATAAGAGTTAAGTTTGGGAAAAACACACTCGAAATTTTCCAAGGAAAGTCCGTGACAAATTCTCAGATTGCAACCGGAAGTGAGATAGTTTCCTTTGTTAGGAAAGTTGAACCCTGTCAGATCAATACTGCGGTGAAACGCACAAGTTAACACCGCTTCCGGTTTCCATTACAAGTACAATTGTCCTGTCAAAACTAGAGAGAAAAGGCTATATTCGACTTCATTTCGCTTGCCTTCAGGATCTGACATGGTAATTGAGCAAAAGCAGCAGTCTTTACTATGCACCGTTCTTTGGGCATATGTAAATTTACATCGAATCGCATGTGCGAGGCTTATAACTACTGAGAATTTAATAAAAATACGCGCCTTGAAATTTACCTTAATTAGTTCCTTGTCAGGAAGCTGGTTGACATGTTATTGGCAGAGAACAGAAAACTTGTGCTTTTCTGGCACTAAAGTCTGCAAAATACCAAAGCGTGTGAGATTTTGAGCAATATTTCCTGTGGTGTTTATTATTACGCAACGCAAGATATCTCTATCTTTTATGCCTCTGGATAATATCTTATGTACTACATGTACTTCACAACAAATTAACACAGTCGGTGAGCAGTATTTTCCTTCGGCGCGGTTTCTTACTGGTAGTATTATTTCAGATTTCTCTCCTGAAGGAATATTTGAAACTTCCATTAAATATAACTGAATGAATTCCCGTGTCAATGTTCCTTTTTATTCGTTTGCCTTTATTATTGCGTTACACGTTAATCGATCTGTTTCGTGCGGTCAATTGATTGTCGTGTGTAAGTTGCGTGCCGTCACCTTTCACCCGGTCAGTTCCTATCACGCACTTCGTTACAAGAGTAAAACGCGAATAACGTTCCATTCTCGGTACGGTAGCAAATTTTTCACACACGTCATTGCACGAACTAAAGCTTTCGGGCAGAAGTGATCTTTTACAAGGGGAAAATACCGCCTTATTTTGCTGTATATTGGGTTTGCGTGACTTTGACCTAGTCTCCCTGCATCTGTCTGTAGTTTGCGTGTCAGGTTCGCGTGACAGTGTGCAACCGCTGACCAGGGTTCCAGTTAGAGCGACCAGGAATGCAAAGGAAACATGGTGGAGCGACATAAGAGATGTTGACCTTTCGCCGCTTACAATAATCCCGTGTTTAGGCCTTGAAATTCACCGCTCCTGCACAACAGAACACCATCGGACCAGGGACTATCATGGGAGAATTCGGGGAAACGCGAAAGGGGTACTTTTTTAGACGATTGCAGTTTAACAGAAGTCGCTGTTTGTGTGAAGTGATTGCCTTGGCGGGCGAGACAATGGATAGGTGTTAACACGCACATGTTTGGCGTGAAAAGTGCTTGCTATTCTCATTTTTGCTTCTTTTCTTCCCAGGCAAAACCTCGAGACAATTATCTCGAAGCTTTCTAAGGAGCAGCCGAACGGTCGGCGGAATAGTTTTATGCTGGTAAGTCGCAATTGTTTTTAGCAATTATGTGAGGCGTCGATTCGTTTCGCATCACACTACCTGGTCTAGTTGCGTGTTGTCGAATGACATGCTAGTTTGGTATGCATGATTTGCTTAGGTCCTTTTATTGTTAAACTGAGAAATTTATCGCTAGAAAGGTATCGGAATATTGCTAACCAGTCGTCTTCGAGGTTTGGGTCCTTTTTGAGGCATTCTGAAGCGAGAGTTTCTCGTATTTATGGTTTCGTGTCTTCGCTTAGCAAAACACAACTGAAGCGCATTGTAGTTTTATGATAAGCACGCTTGAATTTAAATTTGTGAGATGAATAGCGTATTTCAAATACCTCCTATTGGTAAACTGCCATGAAACCCAGCCCCTACATGTCAAAGGGTTTTAGAGACCAAGAGCTGTATTTACGAATAGTTTAATTTACCTCAAGGGCGACTTTCAAACCATCACTGTTGAATAACCCGACCCCGCTGTACCGGACGGCCTGCTGTAATTGTCGAGGTTATGTACAGTACATAATTCGTTTCCAAACCTTAAGAAAACTCGATTTGACACATGAAAAGTTGCCGCTTCCCTCGCTGTGGTACAAATCTGCATTCAAGTCTTTTGTCGTCGTCAAATTTGCATCATGCTTCAATGAACTGTCCGGAGAAAACAACTTTTGTTTCCTCTCGCGCTTCGCCGGATGATGAAATTGAACCGAGTGGTGTTATTTTGGGACGATCTTAACCGAAATCTTAATTCCGAGTTGACATCGACTTTATTTCTTGAAAGGAAAAGAAAAGTGAAAAAGTTTCTGAACGTAAGCTTAAATAGATATAAGTTTATATTTCCTCCATGTCAACAAAATTTGGACTTTACGAGTACACGTGCTTTTGCGTTGGTTCACATGTGGCACCAAATGAAACATGTCTAAAAGCTTTCGGCGTGGAATTTTAATACCCGCGTTTGCAAATCCTCGTCATTTTCGTAGGTCGGGTCGTGTTATTCACCAGAATACGACTTTACCTCAGTTCAGTGACCACAGTTGATTTGGGCGCTCAATCAAGGTTCTCAACCAGACCTTGAAAGACCTGCGAACTTAATTCATCATCGACACAAAAAGTTCTCAGTTAAAAGGTTTCACATACATATTTTGCAGCTGCCATGCCATTTTTTACCTTCTGTCATATATTGTCATAGTATTAGTCGTTCAAATTACTTTGTGTTGATAAGAAACGTTAAGAGTGCTCTTGCAAAATTTCACCAGAATGCAGTTTCTTTTTCATTTATTTATTTATATTTTTTAATGGGGGGAGGGGGGGGGGGGTGTACTGCTTGACTCTCAGGTGCTGATGGTGGCTGTAGAGTTGTTGTTTTTATTGCCAGTTCATAGTCCTTAGAAGTCTCAGCCCAATTTAAAAATTGCAAATCTCTAGTTTTCAAAACAGCAACAAAAACAAATGACTTTCCTCTATGCACCCTCTCCAAATTTTGAAAACACCACCTTTTAAAACCACATCCTTATGAAAAATGCAATATTTTGCACATTATGTATTCTCGTTTGGGAGAACTGAGAGACAAGCTTCGGTGAAGGTAGTTAGCAAGTTTTAGTTGATACTTTGTTCATTGAGATTGATTGATCAGACTAAAAAAATTGCCCTGAGTAAATAAGAGAGCACACACCTAGAATGTGTAGTTCCAAAAAACCTCTACACCTCTTCAACAGGAGCAGGTGGCAGTTCTCATTCTGAGGTGTGGGAGGGTGAGCGGGGGAGGAGGGGGGTGCGGGGGGGCTCTCAAAAGACCACAAATCCCGGGTTGAACAGCTTCCTGGAGGAGGTAGTTATGGAACAGCACAACTGGCATTTGATACATTTTGTCAAGTCAAAACATTTAGCTGCAAGGACAAAGTTAAGAAGTTTAAAATTATCCATGTTGGATCCATAAGAGTGGTTTCTGTGCAAGTCATCAGGTTTGTTAGGCCAGTTCAAAAGAAAAAAAAAACACCCACACAATCAGAAATATTGTACACATAACTTTAAAAAGAAGTAAGATGATATAACTGTTGTTCCAGAAATTAATTTTGAGCGGAATCTGGGACCATGTGGAAGGAAAATTGCCAAAGTCACAAACAGTGCCTAAAAACAACCCACTATTAGCAAATCTCTTTGTTGACTATCTTTTTAGACATGGAAAGACCATGAAAAACTTTTAAACTTGCTAAAGAAATTGAGGCACCAAGACAACTTTATCCAAAAATTTGAAACCATGGGACCCATGAAATGTGGCTATTTTTGCATCATCCTTCATTTTGGAAAGATTATTTACATTGTTCCATCCCGTAATTTGCCTTTGGTTACGCAAAACCAGAAATATCATTCAGATGGCCTACTATCAGTTTCCATCAACTTTGATAGACTTTTGGGGCAATGCTATTGACCTTGATGCCATTGTGTGCCAGCTGTCAAGCCAAATAAATTTCCCTCTTCACCAACACTTCTTTTCTGTCAATATAATAGGGCCTAAAATTGATGGTCTACATTTACGTTTACATTTACATATTTTACCATTTAGGTCTGTTGCTCTTGCATTTTTAAAAGCAGCCAGCCACACCATTGTAGGTCACTACAAGCAAAGAGGCATCTATATAGATAAACATCCCTTGAAAAGTTATATCTTAAAATAGGCAACACTTAAACAGCATATGCACATCAAATGAGAAGAAAGTTCTGCTTGGAATAATACCTTTAATTTTGCTTGAGGGCAGTTTTTATGGTAGATTAAGTCAACTAGACTTTGCCAAGCCTAACAGACACATAAGTCTTCCAAAAGAACTCAAGACTCTGAGATGGTTTTGTATGCAGGGACTGCAGAGACAATTTTAAAGTGGTAGGCCAAATTTGGCCAAGTTAAAGTGGTAAACTTCATACATTATCGATGTCAACTAGAGCCCCCAAAAAATCAATCCAAGAAAAAAAAACTGGTAGCCATACCCTCTTTGCAGTCCCCAATACAAGATACCGAGACAGCAAAACCTGTTGAATTTTGACTTAAATTTTGCACAACATGTACTTTCTGAAAGACCATGCTCTTTGTCTCTGTCGTTACTATGAGGTTTTATCTAAAGTTTAGCCTTTTGGGTATATAAAAACAATAGATTAGGCTTGAGTGTAATGTTCAATAGCCTTTTTTGACTAGCCATGTACAGCAATATTTCATTTTGTTTTCATAAGATATTATATTAATGCACTTTAGGATATTCATTTTAGGACCAAACCTTATTATATACCAAACCAGTTTGTAGTATATAGTACTAGAAAGAGTTATGCAATTAATGTCTAAATTGAACCAATACTGTCTCATAATTTATTTATCTAGCATTATTTAATTAGCAAATCACTTACATAGTACAATAAATGCTTTAACAGAGAAATGTTAACTGCTAATTACATCTATAATTTAAATTGGTATTCACCCAGAGACTCATCATGTTATAGGCAAAACCGACCAACACTGCAGCGGGTTTAATATACTTGTAAACCAGACAGGAAATTAGAGTATTGCTCAAAAGCTTTGATTTTATTCAACAGCTACACTTTAACTCCCATTTGCATGCTTATGCATTGCTTAGTCAATCCCTACTTTCAAACCGTTAATAATGAGGCCATCAGTGAATAAGACTATATATTAGACAATATATTTTTTTTCTGATAAAAATCTGAGAAACTGCAAAGTGCGTGCTGTTTGGTGTGCATGATGATGAAAATTCTTATGAACAGGCCAGGCAGAAATTCACACCTGCCTTCCTCCCCAAAAATATTTGTATCTATATTCTGATAGAAATTATTAATAGACGCACTTTTGGAAGTTGACCAAAACAGCTGGGAAAATGTTGAGCCAACAGCTTGTTACCAAAACAGATTCTCAGTCACCTCAGATCACTTGTAGTCTTTCCATACCCGTGTCTTTGAAAATGTAAATCACAAAAATTTGCTTTAGCCCAGAACTCTGATCCTTAATACAGAAAATAATGAATTCAAAATCCATGGTATGTTGACATGGCAAATTACTGTATTTATTTTTTTTGTTAGTTAGACAAGATTAAAAAATGACATATTAATTGGAGGTTCTTTACTTGTTAAAAATGTGAAAGAATAAGTGAGACACTGTGAGTTAGCTGGGAGCACAAAATGTTTTTGCCCTTTAAATTAAAACTTTCAAGTGTACTTTTGTTAACTACATGTATGGATGTTTGACTTACTTCAGAGCTCAATTAAATATAGGACCAAAAAAGAATTCCTTTCCTTTTCAATAACCTGGGACTGCAATATGTATATGTACACCAAATTAACAGCTGACTTGCATTTGCAAGAGCTGCATAGCTAGAACAGGAACCATTCTAAAACACTCCTCTTAATTTACACCTCAGTCTGTAATGTTAAAGAGATTTCCTAAAAGATTGGAACAATACCAAGAAAGATGACACCTCGTTTCTGCAGGTCACTGGATTTCAGTCTGCAAAGTGGATGTAGCTTAAGTATTTTTTTTCCTGTTCCACACTACCCCTCCTTTGATGAGCTGGGAGATTATAGATTTGGCTTTTACTTACCACTGGCTGATTCTTTGATTTTATTTTGCAGATATCAGGAATTGAACATTCTAATGTCATGTTTCATCTGGGCACTGGATCAGGTATGAGATCTGATTACTTAAAATCATTGCTCTCAAGTTACCCTTTAAGCTCCAACATCAAAATCAATATTCTCTTCACCTTTCTTCATACACTTTGTATGGTAGTAAGCTGGGAGAATTTTCGTCTTAACATGTACAGGAAAGTTGATGCTGGTTACTATCAGGGCTTAAAGGATTAAATCTTCAAGAGAGAATTAACTATGCAAATGTTACAATTTTAATAACAAGTCATGAGTTCCCATTTAAATCACCATTAATTCATTCTTTGAGGAAGCATTTTATAAAGTTGCAACTTGAAATCCATACCCAAGCAGTATGCAGGAAATTTACCACAAAAATCTAGTTCAATTAATTTCCTAGCTGGCCCACTAGTTTTCTGTAGTGCAGTTGTAGCTCGAGTACCCGAGCTAGTGATTGGAAGGTCATTGGTTCAATTCCTTTTGGAACAGCCAGCATTTTTTTCGAGTACAGGTACTTGGTGTGACTGTACAAGAAAGAAAATGACACCTTTTAAGATGCAATTTAGCAGGGCTGTCAACCCCCGAGTCGTCAAATATTGAGAATTGTGATAGATGATGTCATAATGCACATGACATCATTGTAACATTTTATCTGATTGGTTTATTTCCAACCAATCACATTATTGCTTATGTTTCAATGGCAATGCTTGCAAGAACGGTTTGTTGGAGATTTGGAAGAAATGTTTTAATTTTGTTATCTATGTTAACAGTAAAATAGCTCAAACAATGTGCGGGCGTAAAATATTCGAAATTTTATTGTAAGTTGTGAAAGTTGAGTCTCACAATAGATGGCAAACTCCGGTGAATATCTGGGAGATTTCAGACTCTGGAGACCAGGAGATAGAATCCAAAAATCTGGAGTCTCCCAGATTATCCGGGAGGGTTGACAGCCCTGATCGATTTAGCTTAATGGAAATAAACCAGTTGGGTAGAAAAAGCTTTATTGCAGTCACACTGAAGGATTTCATCTAGATTGAATGGAATTATACCTTGTGAAGGAAACGTTATTAAAACAAACAGCACTGCAAAATTATACTGAAATAATAAACTGCACAAAAGTGCAGTATTGATTTGTTTGATGCATGCAATTTCAAAAATGTTGTGCATTCTGTCTTCATGCTCATAGGGAACAGTAAAATTAATGCCCACCTTTTATGATACATACCACACCACAGGAAGCTATGTTAACTGCTCATTAAGGCTCTCATTTCAGTGAAGTACAGACACGAGATTCATAAGCCCCTTTATTAAAAAAAAAAGCAGCAGACTGAATGAAAATGCCAGTCTGCTCAGTAACATGGTTGCCAAGGTTAGGGGAAAATCAGGGAAAGCAGATTTTTTTCAAGGTCAGGGTAAAGTCAGGGAAATTCAAAATTCTATCTGAAAGACAGTGAAAAGTCTGGGAGTTTTTCCTTAAATACTGGCTAGGCGTGAGCTTGAGGTTTGGGAAGGAGATTCCTTGTTAGTAATTAAAAGGTCATATAAAATAATGTTGTTTATAAAATTTCCTGCTGGGTTTATTGCCTGAGGATTTGTCTTGGATATACCTGCCAACTTTTTCTGAGTCAAATGCGTGAGATTTTTGTCTCCTCATGACCAGCAATTTCCAAAAACATTCTGGAGACTTCCGACGATTTCTTGAAGAGCTCTGAACACTCCCAAACATGTCCAAGGAAGTTCCGATGACTTCCAAAGCGTACTTGCTATTTTTCCAGTCCCAAAAATGCAAACTAAAATGCGACATTTAGCGGCCGTTGAAACAGTTAGGACTTAAACCCTGGACTCAAACTCGTCATTACGCACCATTTGTTGAAACATTTACAGGGAATATTGCACTGAATTTTTAGTTGTTAATGTGTTGAAGACCAAGTCATCTGGATTCTAAGTCAGGTGTGAGAAATTGTCCTCAATGCGTGAGATCGACGTCTTTGGTGTGCAGGCGTGAGACTCACGCATAATGCATGAGAGTTGGCAGGTATACTTGGATGGTCAGTGAAAATTTGTTTGTGGATGAGTGAAAAGTTTGGGAAATGTCATGGATGAGAGAATTTTTTCTATCCCAATGAGTGGCAACCCTGAGAACACTTTATTGAAATGCCCGAACATAAACAAGCAATAATATTGCCCTCTCCATTGTATAAAAGTTAACTTCAATATTCAACACTTCCATTTAATTTGCTTGACTGACAAATTGCAAATTTATTATAAATATCACATATGATATGGCATACCCTGATCAATATCTTGTGTATAGTTATCATTCCCATGTTATCATTAATTCAATGTCAACAAGTAAACAAAGAAAGCAGTGAAAACTGTTTTCCTGTGGAACAGAACAGACATGGTTAACAAAGATAATTTATTTTACAGTGGAAAACAGATAATACAAAACCCATTTATAAATTGCAGTCCCTATTTTTAGCATTATAACGAGTGATATTCTTCAGTCCAGCCCAACACAGAGAATACATGTACATGCACTCTCATTTGGAGCCCTGTTATCATGAAATCTGTTGTAAAAAAACACAATGTAGATTAGCCCAGACTTCAAACTTCGCCTGAGAATTATAATGAATAAATGCCATCATTAGAGACTGAACCTGTTGGAAAAACAGATCAACATGGGTGGAAGTTCTTTAGTAATGTATTACATCTTTGATAGCAAAATATTGTACGCATAATTAAACCAAAATACCAGTAGTAGTGCTTGCCATAAGGTAACAATGTTTAAGTTTTAAGAACCAAACCCTGATAAATTCATTCCGACTCTCAAATTTGGTATAACAAGGTTGAGTTACCAGAAATAATGAACCCCAGTTCCCTGCTACTTTGCTACCAGTATTACAACATTCCACAGACTGGGAGAGCCATTTGAGAAGATTAACATTCATGTTTGCGTATGGGGGAACAACATAAAATAATCTGGAGTATTTTTGCCAAAACTCATTGGAATATATTATTACCTATATTTAAACTGAATATAGAAAGGAAAAATTGTAAGACAGCATAATTTATTTCATTTCATGTAAATTCATCTCAGAACCATGACTATGCAAATTTGACAACAACAACAACAGTGCCTAAAGTATTATGCTAAGTAGCTAACTGGGGACACAACAGATACTAAAATACTTATTAAGCATAAAAATATGTAAAAAAAATTACTCACAATAGCAAGATAATAAAATTAATGCGAGTATGAAACAAAAAAATAAATAAATAAAAAATAATAATCAAAGGCTCCTATGAGATATACATGTAATCTTTCATGCAGTCATAAACAGATACTTATTGTCTTGCTTAATACCCAAGTGTTCACAGGCTAAGGACAACCCACGTATTATAGATGTAAAATCTTATCAAAAACTGATAATACTGGGTTTGGTTCATCAGCTTACAGTCCAGTCCAGGCTGTATGTTTCCTTGACTGACTGACTGCCTGTCTGATGGACTGACTGACTGTCTAAATGACTGTCAGGTCTGCAAGTTCAAACCTGACACAGATCATGAGTATCATGAGGCTCAAGTCTTATTGAGGGCTTTATTAAAACCACAAGGCTGAAGGGTTTGATTTTTATGCCAACATTACAACTGCCTGCAAAGGCATGTACTGGCATACGACCTGTATAGAGCTCTGACATTAACTTCATTCAGCATTCATTCAGCATACCCTGGTGGGGGGGGTACTCCTTATAATGGCCTATCCGGGGAGGCTCCTCCCGAATGGCGTACCTTTTTCATGCTTCAGGTACAATGTATATGAAAGGGTAGGTATTTCATGAGTCAAAGTATATGAAAGGGTAAGGAAATCTGTCATTTAGGTATTTAAAAGGGCCTTTCATTAAAATATTTCGAACACACATACCTTATGACTGTACTGTTTTGATTATTGAACGCTACATGAAAACGACAAGAAGACTTCATTCTAAGGTTTAGAAAGGGGATGCAGTGTTCTTAAGTATAAGGTTGTGAAAGGGGTACTATTTTCCAAGGAAGGTATACGAAAGGGGTGCCATTTTTCAATGGAAGGTATACGAAACAGGTATCTTTTCTGTCAAAAATGGTAAGCTTACATCAAATAGTAAGGGGTCGGACCTCGAGCGGAGCCTTCCTGGGCAGCATATAAACTTCTCTGTACATCTTGAGGGGGTAATTTGTTGAGGGAATCTGAAACCTGTCGTACATACACTTAAACATTAAGCCTGAAAATTATTCATTAAATTGTCTCCATATCAGCTGACGGATTCTGGAATCCTGGCATGGTAAAGGATGTATTTGGGTATGGTAGCAGCTTCCACGGGTTGAAGAACAGTAAGCTGAAGTGTATAGTCTTTCCCATGGAAAAACTACAAGACCAGATAAACATGGGCGAAAAAACTTGCAACATTAAGTTTATCCAGCTAATAAGCTTACATTACCGGGCTAATGCACCACGTACCAAGTCCATTGTTAGTCTATTGTTTTCTTCCATTGTGTTTGGTTTATTGTTATCGTTCTTTATATTGTTTCTACATTGTACTGTGCTTTGTGATGTCACCTGTGATACTTGGTACATGGTGCATCAGCCCATTACCGGCGTGAGAATTCGTCTCTACGGTTTCCTCTTCCCGATTTTTCTAGGAAGATCGAAGGAGAGTCTGCTCGCAGGGTAGAAGACTTTCGCTTCTTCACACAATTCAATTTTTTCGTTCGTAAAGATCACCGATCCTGGACACCAAGTAGAAATCAAACAGCGGTCTCGTCTCAAATTTCCCGCGAATAAATAGGATCACAGACGAATTTGAAAAAAATTCCTACTTGACTTATAAAACAACAGCTAAAAAACCCTTTCAAATCGTTTCATACCAGCGACAAAGAATTCGAATCGCATCGAGGAACACGTAACAAGAAACCTTTGGCAAAACTCACCTCTGCTCATATAGTTTCCAGGTTGTTTCTGTGCCTTTTAGTTGTAGTGCAGGCTATAATGGGCAATATTCTTTTAAAAACGTGTTCTGTAGGAAAAAATGACACAGTACCGGGCTATATTTCGGTAAAAATGAATTCCACCGCGGTGATAAACCGCAGAGAGGATGGCGGGAAACGGTTCCAGGAATATTGCTAGGCAACAAGAAAAAATTACTCGTGACAGGTCGTGAGAGGTCAGGTATCTACCCGACGTCATTTGTCAATCATTACTGATTTCCGCACGCGATGTTGAGACAGACTGAAATCGAGTGGGAAGTTGGCTCCTCAATCTACTATCTGCTCAAGAATCTTGCCGAGGGTATGTACTTTAACCAGAGTTTGATCTCCTGTAATCGCACGGAATTCCATCGCACGCCAAACAGGACTGAATTCCCTTCCTGGTAAAGGCCACCGCGCACGTGAGGAAACAGCTGAGCAAAATGCTTCGCGAGGCAGATGGCCGCAGCTGTTTCCTCGTCTTCGGCGAAATTTTGATGAGAAATTCGCCTCGCGAAGCTGTGAGATCAATATCAAACATGTTTGATATTGATCTCACGGCCTTGCGAGGCGAAAATCTCACGAAACCCTCGAAACCCTCGCGAGGCATTTTGCTCAACTGTTTCCTTACGTGTGCGGCGAGATTAAAAGTCGTCTGCAGATGTCTTCCTGGCGCTGCCGGTCGTTGATCCGTGGTGCACATCGTACAATTAGTATTTTGTCATCCGCCCTATTATGCGAGGATAGATTTCTGGCGATGAACACGAAGGTGAATCAATCCTGAAGGCAGGAAAATTCAACTGATTTTCGTTGTTAACAAGTTTTCCGTAATTCATTCCCGTCCAAGCGGGCGGAGTTTGGAGTTTGGAGTTTAGAGTGTTGGTTCGGCATAGTTAGGTAGCCAAAGCTATGTTAATACGGCATTGGTCTGGAGTACCAACGAGGTTAGCATTTATACGAAATAAACCGAAAACTGAAACCTTTCGCTGATTCATTGAATTTAGCCGTTTTTATACGTGAAACACATAATCCGTCAGTTGGACAACCTTGGGCGACCATCTGTAGTTCGTTTGGTTATGCGTCTCGTGGTTTGTCCAGTATAAAGATGGGCACAGGATGGGTTACCGTATACCTGTGGACGAGCTACAGTGTATCTTTTTTAAGTTCGTCTTGAACGACGCAGTACAGGAGATAGGTTCTACTAGAGAACTATTCATTTGATATGGAAAAGACAATAGAAGCTATAGACGGCAGAAGAACCGGATTTCCGGTATCTTTTTCTAATGTAAACAGTTATTAGTCCAAGAAAAGCTCGTTGGCATTCTTTAAAATCTTAATTCAAAAGACAAAAGGGGTTCGGCTGCTCCGGCTACCCACGATCCCCTGTACAAGTATGCTATGCATAAAGCAGATCGCTCAGTTGGTATTCTTTCATCCGCCATGTGATGTGACGATTCAGATCGCGCGAATTGTCAGTAAACGAAGGAGAATTAATCCTGATAACAAAACCAACTGATTTCCGCGGTTAATTATGTTTTCCACATACAATTCGGGCACGTTCTGACGGAGATTTATTATTATTATTATTATTATTATTATTATTATTATTATTATTATTATTATTATTATTGAAGGAATCGATCTTTGGTAGTCTTTTTAGTAATCCAGGCACTTACTAATACCACATAATCGCACTATTGGTGGTAAGGAAGTCGTAACGCCAAGATTTCAGAAGAATCATTTTACTGAAAGCTTTTATCTGAAGAAACCTTAAGCAACAAAGATTGCGTCTAGGACTGGTATCCCTTTTAATATGGTGTTCGGCATTGCTGGGTATGTTTTAGGATTTCCGCCTGTTCATTTTACAATAGCCTAATATTGTTACTCAGTTATATGCAAATAAGTGGCCTTGTATTCTTTAGTTTATCCCTCGAAGTTCACGTCACCTCATTTCACGTCCGATCGCCACATGATTACGAGTTGTTATATTGCTGAAGCGAGAAAAATACGTTTAATTAAAATGCGTTCTTCGAAAAACGAAAGATTCCCTCGAATCTAACGTCTCGGTGAATTGTTTTCCTCGAACCAGGTTTGACGATGCTTCTTGCGTCTTCAAGAAAGTGTAGCTAGCAAAATGCTGTGTTATTTTCGCGTTTGCTGTTAGTTGATTCTCCTTCTTCTTGGCGTTTAAAGCACCGGCTAAACGATCAAACATCTTTCGTTGAACATCGTGTTTGGTCTGTTTACTACGCGCAACTCCGTTGGGTGGCTAAACAGTGGACAGAGAGTGATTGACCAAATAACGGACATAGCGGGCCCACCAGCAAACGCTTTTTGCGCATCATAAAGGCCCGGCCAAACGAGTGCAACATCATCCAACATTGTTGAATCCAACATCGTTGGACAATGTTGCACAGTTGAACGAGGTGGCCAAACAAATGCAACATGTTGGATTCAACACTTGGTCTCAAGGGTTTGGGACCAAAATTTACCAAGACTCCTTAGCCCAGAAAATGCTGCGAGACCGATAACTGTACATTAAGCCAAGTTTTCACTAGCGAATCAAGCACAAGAGCGCTTATTTCACTGTGAAAACGGGCTTAACGCAAGCATAAGCATAGGCTAGTGAAAACCAGGCATGTGTCAAACATGTTTCTAAACCATATGTATTGATTGTAATGGTCGTATTGCGCTTGCTGAGTTCAGTTTAAGCTAAGGTTAAGCGTGCCTATTTTCAGGAGAAAGTATTATGAATCATTATTCCAAGACTAATACAGGCATACTCTGAAAAAAAAAAATTCCTAACCTGTTACCTTCCAATTACTGGTTCGGATGTTTTTTCCACTGGGCTATAGGAGGCTAAAATGTATTGAGTGTTAGTTTCCTCTCTTAATGTTAAATACTTTCCTGTGGCGCTGTTTAATATTCCTGTCAGAGATGGTTCAAAATTTTGACTCTGTGGATGAAACAGTAAAGTGTTACCATACAAACGAAAGCTACTGAGTAGAATAATGTTGTGGGCTGTTCATGATTATGCTGTACAAGGTGGTGCTAACTTTTGAGTGTGTGGATCAAATACTTAAGGGTGGCTATTCAAGTGAAAGCTACTGAGCAGTACTTACCTGTGGTGCTGTTCATTATGCTATACAAAGTGGTTCTAACTTTGAGTCTTAAGATGAAATACTATTGTGTGACCATTCAAATGAAGACTAGTGAGCTGTACTTTTCCGTGGGCTGTTTATTATGCTGTGCAAAGTGGTTCAAGATTTTGAGTCGCTGGATGAAATCCCAAAGTGTGACCATTCAAATGAAAGCTACGGAACACTACTTTCCTGTAGTCAGTTTATTGTGTTGTACAACTGATTTGGTTCTATTTTTAAAAAATGGACAACCACTTTGAGCTTAAAACAAGACATATTTCGATCGTTCAACGATCATCATCAGTTTTAATTTGCTATTTCAGTTTGTCACTTAAATAAAGGTATTCATTCATTCATTCATTCATTCAACGGGCAATACTTCAATGCGCGAGACCTGGAACAACACTACATTTCTTGAAACCGGATGAACATAGAGAAACAAAGTATAGACAGCAAAATATTACAGCTATTGCACAAAATTGTCGTAGTAAGTAAAACTAAATGACAAAACGACTAACACAAAGGAAAATCTCATTAGAGAGGCCTTCCAAGGGGTAGAAGCGACAAGCGACATGGCTCAGAAAACAGGCGACAATCTTCTCCCAAAATACCGACAACCGACAGAAATTGGCAGAAAACGCGCGACAGCGACAATTCACTTTGCATTCCTCTTTGCTTACGTTGCGACAGCGACATTTGTCCCTAACGAAACAAGTGACAGACAGAGTCGTAAACGAGCGACAAAGTGACACCAGACCACACCTTGGAAGGCCTCATTAGAAAGAAAGAGTCACCTTGGCATGAGGTGGTTCTACATATTGAGTCAATGGATGAAAGGCTTTAGTGTGATCATTTAGATGAACACTGTTCACTTACCAGCACTCTTTTGGTTTACCAATTCGTATTTTCCAAAGCAAAGTTTTTATTAATTTGTGGTGCCTTCGTTTGGGTTGAAAATGACAGGGCTGGCTTTTTTTTGTCTCTTCCGTAGGCCAAGACTCGGATGGAGAGGACAGTGAGCCCGATTTGTTCCAGTGCGGCAAATGCAAGCAAATGTTCACCAGCTTGCAGAAGTACCTGAAGCACAAGGCAGCTAAGGACTGCAGCGTCCAACTGCAAGGAAACAGGACTGTCATAAGCCCTGTCACCAATGGAGAGGTTCGCACCAAGCTGGGAAGGGTGGGAACAATTTATATTTCTTGTACGATTTTCTCTGTGTGCATAATTCCGGTATGATCCTGTGTAATAGGATCGGGATAGGCTCTTTGCAGGACTTGATCACGTGCTTGGATACCACATAGCAACGCACTGCTGGTGAGCAAGCAAACCAGTGTCACGCTCATGTGGTGTCAATTCAAGCGAAGCGAACTTAACCTTTTAGTGGAAAACACCCCAAAACACTTGAAGTTTAAGGACGGCAATAGAGAACTATTGTGACTTTTGTTTCATTGAGCTTCGATTTCCTCTGATTTACCTTTTTTCTGGGAGTAAAAGCCCGGCGAAAGTCCCAATATATGGCAAGATCGATATGGCCGCTTCTCCAGGACCGAGTGACGGTAAGTTATTTTACAGTCGTATTTCGATCACATAAAACGTAAATCGCGATACAGAAAACTATTTTCAATGAAAGGAATTATCTTGGCTCGAATCTAGAAGTTTATGATCTCTATTTCCAATTTTGTGTGTTGATTTTTTCTTAAGTTCGTCAACTACAACTAGTGTTGTTTACCTTCCCGCTCGCCATATCAGTCTTCGATACTACTGACTCATTATTATCATCTGTTGTCAAACTATTCGCATTGTGTTATCAACACAAAACTAGGTTCTACGCGGGATACCGCCATTCTAGAGCGATTACGTTGAATTGGAGGTAACATCTATACATGCCAATATCTCTTTCCTCTAGCCGTTTCCGCCGACTTGTCAGCATTTCCCGACCTGACATTTTCTGAGGTTGAAGCGTATGCCCAGAAAGAATCTGGCTGCCGACACACCACCAAAGGCTATAAGTTTTTCGCTGAGCCTGGGTATTTACACGATGTGAAAGGTAAGTTCTCATAGAGTGAGAAAATCAATTGTTAATTTATGCCCACGCTCCTTTTTGATAGTTGCAGTTGTTTTTAGTTCTTATAAACAAAAACCTAAGATCAATTTTTTTTCTCTTTACAGTGTCTTATGAGCATGGTTCTGCTAATATCACTGCCAAGTGCTACCGCTCAATGAGAAAGAGTGAACTCCCCCATCAACTCCACCTAATTGTTGAGGTTGATTCAAAAGCCATTTCTGGAAAGTGCTCTTGTGTGGCAGGCCTTGGGGGCTACTGCAATCATATGATTGGCCTCCTGTACTATTTGGCACATTGCAAGCAACTGGGTTTCTCATCTCTTCCTGACGACTTAACATGTACTAGCATGAAAGAGCGGTGGAGTATTCCAAGAGAACGAAAAATTGGAAATCAAGAAATCCAAAGTGTTTTGGTCAAGAAACCACGGCCTGGGGCTAACTACGACCGATATATAAAAAACACTCTGTATTCACCAGCCAGGCAATACAGAGTACTAGATCGGAGCCACTACAACAGTGTTGAGCCAAAACCCCTCATAGCAACTATAGCTCCTGGAGTTAATGATCCCTTACAACTGGTACCTACCAAATTTGGTCATGCTGTGAAGGGAAGTGTAATATCATATCAACAGAAGCTGTCTGAGGAGTACTTGATAAACGACTACTCCTGCACTTCTTTCCCAGATTTGCCTCTTCCAAATGCCGAGATGCAATTTGCAAATAATGTGTCTGTGTGTCTCCAGCAAGACAAACTTACTGCACTGGATGTGTTGAGTCTCTCCAGACAAACTGCCATTGAAGTAGAGGAAAAAACAAGGGCACAGAGTCAGAGTAGTCTTTGGACAATGTTAAGGAACAAAAGGATCACAGCTAGCAAATTTGGACAAGTTGCAAAAAGACAGAGCAACTTTGACAACCTAGTTAGACAAATTAACCCATCACGTCATGTGGTCACAGCACCTATGCAGAGAGGCTTAGATTTAGAACCCCGGGCTGCATTTATATATGCCAGCGTAGCCAACCAAAACCAAGTCAATCTCTTCCCATCAGGGCTGGTAATAAATCCAAAATGTCCATGGTTGGGGTGCACTCCTGACCGAAAAGTGTTTGATTTGAATGCTGAGAAGCAAGGCCTTTCACCTTTTGGCCTTTTGGAAATAAAGGTCGTTAAAGAAGGTGCTACTGACTTTGCAAATGTGGCTTATCTTACAAAGGACAGAGATTCAAATGTCCTCAAGCTTAAAAGAAATCATGACTATTATTATCAAGTCCAATGTCAGATGGCATTAACTGGCCTTGAGTGGTGTGATTTTTTCAGCTACATCAATGACACTACCTTTTTTTGTGAAAGGATTATGTTTGATCCCATCTTTTTTCAAACTGCAAAAGACAGAGTTGATTCTTTTTTCTTCACCTATTTCCTGTGAAGTACACGGTAACCATTACAACAACAGCTGTACATTGCTATGTGTTTCCTTGTTTTAAAGTGCCCACAATTAATTGGGTACACAGTCAATGTAACATAACAAGTATAAACTTTTGTTTTAAAGTGCCCACAATTAATTGGGTACACAGTCAATGTAACATAACAAGTATAAACTCTTTATTAAATGATTCCTGACTTATATGATTTGGTCTAATATTAACTAACCATTCAGTTGTCATTGGTATCACTGTCATCTGTGTCTTTGATTAGTGCACCTTGAAAGTTAGTCAACAAACAAGCAACCGTATACAGTTGATTGACAGATCCCAGTATAGCCAATGAAATTTCTGAGTCAAATAGATGAAATTCCTTTATCCTTCTTATTGCACGTTCCACATGAATTCTAACTTTTGCAATAGTTTTTGTTTGCAAAACATCCTGGGCTGAGAATTGAGTTTGGCTCTGAAGAAAGGGAGGCAAATTCAGAGAAACTTGTTTACTCCTTAAAAGATCTTCAATATCAAACCCTTTATCGGCCATAACACTGTCGTGTGCCTCCAGAAGATCTAAAATGCCAGAACAACGAGTTATTTCTTTGTCTGATATTGAGCCAGTGTAAAGACTGGAAACAAATGTGATGGCCCCATGAGGGGCAATCCCAATTAACCCTTTTAAGGTAGTGTTAGACTTGTACGATGAATACAACTGAGACTGCAACAACAATGATGAAGGGGTTTGTGCATAGATTTCAGTACAATCAATGATAACTCGTGTTGATGGATACAGCTCTTTGAAGCTAGCTGGCATCAGTTCATTAATGCACTCTCTGGTTGGCCATATTGGCTGATTGCCAAGGAAAAAGTACAAAAAGTTGGCCCAAGTTGTAATTTTCCTACTTACACTGGCAACATGTAATTCAAAACGCTGGGCAAGGTCCAGCTCAAATAAACCAAGTTTCAATCGAACACAAAATAAGAAAAGCTCATCTATCAGTTGCATCTTGCGAACACCTGGCCTGTTTGTACCTATTCCTGAAGCATACACATAAACCATTGTTTCTGCTGTTGGTTTAACAAGCTCAAAAAATAGCTTAAAGTGATCATAGGTTGGAAAACCTGTGTAAAATTTCACAAGAGCATTGTCTTTGGAGAACCTTTCCAGGCCAAACCGACTGATTCTAAGATTTGTCTCTAGTTCTTGAATTTTTGCATTTGATGACTCCTTTGTGGCAGCAGCAGCCTCCTTGAATGCTCTCATCTCAGCCTCCTTTTTGCTCACGTCCAGCTGAGTTATCTTCAGCTGCTCCTTTAGGATTTGAATCTCATTCCTTGCAGCCTCATAATCTTGCTCTAGTTGAGATGGTTCTTCAGGTGGCTCAGGTTCCATGTCACTCTCGTCTGTTTGTGTCTCACTAAAAGGAAGAAGTGTAATAAACATGTAGAAGACATAGACATACAGAGAAAGAAATCAGGCATTATTGATGTAACAGGCTACAGGAAAGTGGAGCAACATATTATTATTGTTATTATCATTATTATTATTATTATTATTATTATTTAAAAAAGTAGATCATATATTGTAAATTTAAGTTTATTTCAGAATTTGTTGATAAAGTCTTTCATTATTTTATTATCATTATCATTATCATTACCATTACCATTATCATTATTATTATTATCATTATTATTATTATTATTATGGCATCATCATCATCATCATCGTCATTATCATCTCCCTAATGACCTTAAATACTCTCTACCCACAGTTGAAATCATCACCTCTCAACATGTCTTACAATCTTTCTTCTTTGGGTTGTTCTCGCAGACCAATTAAACACAGAAGGGACAGAATCTTTTTTCAAATTTCGGCGACCAGCCCTGTCAGGGGGGCGATAATCTTCATCTGAAAAATGTGCAGAGCAAACCCTGGTGCCTTCAGTGAGCTGTAAAGAAATATCACATTACATGTAATCCAAGAGCATCACAAAAACAACCACACAGATTGAATACAACAGTACATGTAATGCAGCTTCATAATTACTGCTATTAGTTGAAGTTAGTACCTACCTGAAAGCTTTCACTAACGTCTCGTCGAATTTTTACGATCCACCTTGCTCTAAGTTGTTCGTCTTTCTTGGGAAAACGGTGAAAAGACAAAGAGCTGTTGTAACGGGAGTCGTTGTTACATAGTGGAACACAACAGTGCAACGCAGAACCTCGTTTTTTCTTGTTAGCAGGTTCTAAAACAGAACAAAATATTGTTCTCAGTTTCGAATTTACAATCCGTACAAAAGGTGAGTATTTGACTACTCAGTTGCGGTAAAAATTATGGCGAGCGGGAAGGTAAACAACACTAGTTGAAGTTGACGAACTTAAGAAAAAATCAACACACAAATAGAGATCATAAACTTCTAGATTCGAGCCAAGATAATTCCTTTCACTGAAAATAGTTTTCTGTATCGCGATTTACGTTTTATGTGATCGGAATACGACTGTAAAATAACTTACCGTCACTCGGTCCTGGAGAAGCGGCCATATCGATCTTGCCATATATTGGGGCTTTCGCCGGGCTTTTACTCCCAGAAAAAAGGTAAATCAGAGGAAATCGAAGCTCAATGAAACAAAAGTCACAATAGTTCTCTATTGCCGTCCTTAAACTTCAAGTGTTTTGGGGTGTTTTCCACTAAAAGGTTAAAGTTCGCTTCGCTTGAATTGACACCACATGAGCGTGACACTGGTTTGCTTGCTCACCAGCAGTGCGTTGCTATGTGGTATCCAAGCACGTGATCAAGTCCTGCAAAGAGCCTATTGAGACCTGACTCCACAGCCTGTCTTCTAACGTTTTCCAGTCTACTTATGTCCCAGATTAGCGAACTGAAATCCCCGGGTTCTATGCTACGGAGTCTCTATTCTTCCAAACCAACGAGCCGCTCATTTCGGTTCTTTCAAAGCAGCACTAGAAATGTATCCTAATCACTCGTAATGTATAGGTCGCCAACGTAAATCAAAATAGAGTCGTTTCGCACCATTTCGTTATAGGCATTCAAAATTTCACCGGCGCGGCTTCGCTGGTGCTAACATAGCTCAGGAATTTTGTCCTAAAGCGTAAAAACAAGCTTTATTGCAAAGGAAATAATATAGCGATGCCACTTAGTCTCTCACCCTAATACCACATGCTTCTTTGCTCATTTTCCTGTAGCTATTAAAGAAAGATATTGAGATATGTCCTTTGATGCGTCGCATTTTCAGTTTCTTCTCAAGCAGATCCGACCGAGAGAGGTTGTTTAGTTTATTTAAGAGCCACAGTAATGGGCGCTATTTTTTTCCACAGAGTCTGGATAGTTTAGATGACAACAATTCTGTTCACAGTCCCACAAAAAGGTACGGCTCATATAATTCTAAACCTGTTGTTTCTACTACCATCAGTTTTGCATTGCTCCGCTCTGTGATTGGCCAGCACACCTCGCGCCACTTTTTCAACCAATGAGAAACAAAAGCAAAAACGAAACGCGACTTGCACGCGCGCATTTTCCCAGCTTTGCGCCGGCTTCTGACTGACTCATTGCGCTGTTTCTGTCTGTTGTGATTGGCTGGAGTAATTAATTTCCACCAATCTAAGCTCCTTCAGCTGCTACTGTGTATCATATCAAACACAAGGAGGAGCGATCAAATGAAGAATGATCCTCGCAGTTGTGAACGCAATTTATGCAATTGCGAAAAGAAGCCTGAAAAAAAAAAAAAAGTTCAGGACTTCAACGGGGTTTGAACTCGTGACCTCGCGATTACCGATGCGATGCTCTAAGGAGGAATGCTTCGGCAGATCTACAAACACCATGGAGAGGTGGGTTGTAAGAGTGAGGAACGGTCAAGTTTTCTTTTCTTTTAAACCGGCATCGTGACTGTTTGGATATGTGAAGGAACTGGTCTTTCGAGTGTTTGATACGGCTTCTCAAACCGTTACCAGTTATCGCAGAAATCCAAACATTATGTCAAATGGGAACACCAGCTCCATACTGACATCCAATTAATGCTTCTCCATGTACTTCTACAACCTAAAACAAGTTTCGAAACATCACTTTTTCCAGGAAACACGACAGAAAAGGAATCGCACGGAGGGTGTCCAATTTCTCTTCTGAAGGAGAATCTGTGAGTCCAGACATCCCTGTAGTGGTGCCAGAACAGACTTACAGCGTACCACCGTCTTCTTTCCCAGTTCACATAGAAGCCCCACCCACGTCTAACTATCATGACTTCTCCAACCCTGTGGTTAGTATCTCCGTTGCTGAGGCGCTGCGGTCACACAGCCCTGTCGTGGTGCAGCCCGGGATTCAGTCGAACTTCAGCATGTGGAATGGAACAGTAACTGAACAACAACCCGATACCACGGCCAATCCACCCACAATGGCGACGAGTGCCTATACATCACTACCTCAGCCCACCCCGGTGGTAAACCCTCATCCTATACCCACCATGTCCCTTCACCACCGTGGTCAGTCATCCCAAGGGACCACTCTGAGCTCAGTGAACCCGCAGTATAATGGTCCAAGGTTGAGAGGGTTGCCAGTAGATGTTCAACCCGTGGCATCTCCTCCCCATGTGCACATGACGCGAAGCAAGAATGGTCTGGGACAGCCGCCTCCTTTAGTGGTACACCTTAAGGACAGAGGTATGTATCAAGAAACACTGTTAAGGGGGCTTTGTCGAGGTTTCTATCGAGTGTTAGTCAATAGGAAATGGTAACATCTGTTAGCATAATCCAGTGACCCATTACTGTACGACTGGAAATTCATGACGGACTGACACACAAATAGGAATTGTTCTGCAGTCACAAGTTAATTTTGTTGAAAATACACGCAGTTACCAGCGGCATCAATTTCCGCCGACCGATTTTGCAAATTTCATAATTCAGTGTATCTCGTCTCTCAACCTCGTTCCCAGGGCTTTTCTCCGCCCTCCTCTCGACGGAGAAAAACCCTGGGAACGAGGTTGCCTCGTCTCCCTCTTTTCGCTCACCGGGTTTAACTGCGCATGCATTTGCCAAGTTTTGCGCCGCCTTGTCGAGGTCTTCTTAACTACTGATTGGGTGTGCGCCTGATACTCGTGCAGCTAAATTTTTCTCTTTTTTCTCTTTCTTCTCTGTGGTTATGTGATATTATTTCAATTCCATTGTCCGCAGGTCGCCCCGTGAGAGCAAAAGAGACCGGACTGACGGAGGAAGAGCTGACTGATGAGGTTGTTACGTCATCGGGTCAAAAGGTCTTTCGCTGCAAAAAGTGCGACAAGGAATTCTCCTTCTCTAGCCGGCTGAAACGCCATCTTCTGGTCCACACGGGTGCGCGTCCGTTTGAGTGCCACGTCTGTTTACGCCGTTTCACGCAGGCGGTGGACTTAAAACGCCACATGCTGCGCCACAGTGGGCAAAAGCCGCATGTGTGCCACTTCTGTGGCAAGCAGTACACTCGAGGGGATCGCTTAAAAGTACATTTGTTGCAGCACACGCAGGATGATAATGCCGAGAAGCCCTACAGCTGCTCGCGATGCAGTGCGTCGTTCTTCGAGGCAGAGCAATTACGGCTGCACGTGTGTGAGTTCCAAGATGGCGCGCCGCAAGTTGTGGTGAAACCGGGTGAGTTTTGTTAGCTGTTTGTTGTAACAATGCTCCAGAAAGATGCAGTGATTTATAGTAGGCAACATGCACTCGCGCCTCTCTTTCTTTTTGGGTAATTTTTAGAGTGTTTGTGAGGAAAAAGAGAAGGTGGGAGGGGAGAGTGATTTTAAGGGAAGAAGAGAAAAACAAAGATTTTAAGGTGATTAAAAATTAAATTTGGAGGTTAAAAATTAATGGACGAACACCAAATAGTTCGCCCTCAACCTGACATGCACCCGCGTTGTAGTGGACTGTCTGAGTGTTTGTGCGTGCCTTATTTTCCCTTTATAATTTCTTCATCAAATCACTTCTTATTTCATTAGCATCCAGGTACAGTATTGCCCCCTTAATTAACTTCTCTATGCACAAACTAACAACAGATTGGGTATATGATCATGCAAAATTCCTGAAATATTTCACTTTTTTGACGACGGCCGCTATTTAAACTTTGGATCTGCAGTGTTGATGTCGTTGTCATGTTATGTTGTTAGGAGATCCAAGCGAAGGTATTGGCTTTAGAGATGATGGCGGGGAGAAGTCAGAACGCCCCGGAAAGATTTACACTTGCGATGAGTGTAACGCTACCTTTACCAAGTACACATCGCTAAAGTCACACTCGATGAAGCACACTGGCGAGAAGAAGTACCGGTGTGAACACTGTAACAAGACTTTTTTCAGCTCTAGTAGTCTGAAAATACACGTGCGCGTTCACACTGGTGATCGCCCGTTCAAATGCAAGGAATGCCCGAGAAAGTTTAGCGATCCATCGAACTTTAACAAGCACAAGCGTTGGCACGCCAAGCAGAAGGCATCGAGCGCGGGAGCGGCCACTTTCTCCAGCATCTCCGAAAACAGTTCTTCACCCGAGGACAAGACAGAAGTGGCCGACACGGAGCAGAACGCCTCCGGAGTGGCCGAGGAAGGGGCGGTAGTGACAGAACAAGGAGTTGGGATCGAAGAAGGAGAGCAGGCCGATACGGGAGAAACCGCCAAGGAGGATTTGCGGGAGGATCTTTTCCCAGAGGCGGGTCAAGACATGGAGGTGGAGGAATCGGGTGGATTTAAGTCACCAGAGGCGCTGCTGAGTATGGCTGATGTATCGGGGGATACTATTAAACAAGAGGTGGAGAATGACTAAACGCTTAGGTCAGGAAGTAAACCTTAACAAAGCAACATACACGTATAGTTTATACATCAACGCGCCGCTAACTTCCGAGAAAGAAACCCTTGGTCCAAGTTTCCTAGAAATGGTGAAGAACTGTAATCTTCAAACTCATGCCAAACTTTAAAACGCGTTTTCAAATTCATATCGGCACCTTCCAAGAGAACTTTATTACGCGGACTTCATCTCTTATTTTCATTTCCCGGCTCTCAACAATGCTAGCTTTTCTTATGCCCCATTTGTCACGCGGTTTCTATGCACCAGACCCTATACAATCAAAGCTAAATTTTGGAGAAGAGAATTTTTCTTCAAAAATTGCGTCCCTGTTAACGCCTTCAGCTTATCGTATCATAAATTATCTCCATGCGTTCTCTCAAGATGGAAATGTTGGCTGGTGTTTATTGTCGGAAATTTATGGCTGTAGATATTTTACGCAACCACAGCAGATTGTATACTTCGGATTGTGTGGAAGCAAGCGAAATGCAACTGAAGGAAGATGCATGGTGACGCAACTCTGCGTGACGAGCCAAAATCGGTTGGTAGGAGACTGCTTAACAGTGGACTACCCATTTGTTGAACGGCATAACTTGAGAAGTAATTTTGCGTGATGTTTTCATTTTTGTCACTATGGCGGGAAAACCGTGTAGACCCTTAAATATTAGACATGTCATAGTAGAATATGTATCCAAAATTTAATTCATACCAGAGTAGATTTTAGATGCCAAAGCAGTTTTAGATAATGGTAAAAGTATGCTATTTACGTCGCATATATGGTGTTTGAAGCATAATATTTTATAGCGTTCAGGAATGTGTATTTTTGGCGTGGTATTTGTGATGGAGGTCGCGAATTTTGCGATCCCTCACGGGTGATTTTTGCTCTTCTTTGTTTGTTTATATTCTGGGTTGAGATTAATTTTTAACAAACGACTTTGAGTATAGAATGCCATCATTTGAAGAACAAATTCGCTATTTTGTAATGACTTAAGGATAAAGTCGTATATCACCATATAGTTCCATACAATATTTTTTAGTACATTTCGTAATGTTCAACGTGAAAGCTCTATTAAGCTTCTAGTGGCAAACTCATTTTCAGGTCTAAAGAGGGCAGAGGAAGAGGGGACTTACTAAAGGGGAGGACTCCATATAGAAGTCCAAAATTAATCATGGCATGAAAAAACAACTCAACCATTAACAACAACTCAAGCTAATTGTCACGCATCTTAACTAAATCGCATCTCACACTCACTGATTCAAGTTTGATTTTCGTTTATGGATTTTTTTTTCCACTGTGTTGAAGCATTTATATTCCCTTCATTTCGTTTTTATTTCATCTGTTTCCTTTCTGCGTCAGTTTTCACTCATGTCACTTACCATACGTGGAGAGGGGTGGGAGCTCATTTTGGATCTGAACTCCAACTTGGTAGGGAGAGGGGTGGGGGTTGTCAGCGGTGGGGGGGAGGGGGGCTTAATACAGCTTTTACGGTATATAAGTTAGCTCTATTGTAAATAGTATATTAATTACCACTCTGAGTAGACTATCAAAATTCATTTATATAACGTTGCTTTGAATCATCATGTCAAGATTGTGATATCAATTCCAAACCTTAGCTTGCCTTGCCTTAACAGATTGACCACTCTATGTGCTTCTCAATTGAAATTCTTTTGTTTCACCATTCAAAACAAAGCTACCGAGCCGTTGTTTCCTGTGCTACTTTTTCTTCTGTCACTGTCTTACAATCTATAGCAATTTCTGTGATTTCCCTGCTGTTCTGAGCTTTTGCGCGAATTGAACATGCCACATTGCGCCTTCCATTGTGTCGGCTAACTGATCGTCTCTAGATGTCTTTGGCGCGTCTTAAGGCTAGACCTGGGGATGAGTGTACCTTCCTCGCGTTACGAAAAAAGCGCGAGCTGCTGTCACCAAGTTTGTCAGCTAATTTACTTGATAATGTCTGTTTCCAGTGGTCTGGAATTTGTAAGGCAGTTCAAATTCACTTTTGCAAGTATAAAATTCTTTGATCGCTATTGACATGCATTTTGAGCACACCGTACTTCACTTGTTCGTGCTTTTTAATATTGTATTTATTCATTGAAAATATTGTGAATGATTTGATTTCATTTTTACTTGGGACATATGTAACCCTTGCGCTGTATATTCCTTCTGTTTTCCCTCACATGAATTGCAGATTTATTGTTAATCTTTTTTTTGTCAGTCTGTAAATTCTGTAAAGAAAACCTGTTAAAAAGCAACTGTAATAAAATATTGTTGAACTATATGTACGTTGTTCAGTGCTCATAAGATCTGGGTGAAAGAGCCGGTGCGGAACTTAATCATTTATCTGTTTATGAATTCATTGATTTATTGACTTTATTATGAGTTATGAGTTTTTCTCCGACTTTATTATGATTTAGAGTTGATTTGATCTAGTCTCCTCAATTAGTAGAGCATCTGTGCTCAGCTGGAAAGATTTGAGACTATATTATATCATTCTGCATGGGAGTACAAAAGTCTTTCCAGGGGCGGATCCAGGATTTTTGATAGGGGGGTCCAAACGTACTTCAAATTACTTCTCCTCGCAACTCCGTGACTCTCCCCAACAACTCCCCTCCCCTCCCCTCCCCTCCCCTCCGCCACCCAAGCCGCCGTTACAAAAGGGAGTTTAAGAAACGAGGACGGGAACGTCAACGAGAACGTCACAAAACAATAGGTTTAATGAGCAAAAACAATCGCTCTGCACGTGCGTTTTACATCTTGGTACATTTCTTTGCTGTCCTCATCAAAACCCCATCAAAACAGCAACGTGAATTGACCAAATTTCAGATTTTGGCGAGGACGCGAGCACATGATGGCAAATTTTTCTTTCTTTATAATCAACTTTACTTTAACGCCATTCATAGAAATTTAGTTCCTGGATAATTTTCGAATTTTTAGAAGTTGAGCAAATTGGAATAATTCCTACAAAAATGAGAAATTATATTTTGAAATGACTTTTCGTTGCTGTCGCCGTCCTCATTTCTCGTTTCTTTGCCGTCCTCTGCAGAATAACAAAATGAAATGACCAAATATTAGGCTTTGTCGCGAGCGTGGGCACATGATGGCAAATTTTTAGAAATTTAGTTCCTGGATAGTTCGCCGACATTTTACAAGTTGAACAAATTGGAATAATCGCACAAGTGCTACAATAACAAGAAGATATATTTTGAAATAACGTTTTCATCGTTTCTTAATCAATTGAAGGAGACGATCACGTGTTTAACGCTGGTTGGACAAAACTGCCTTGCGAGTAGAGGTGAGTGACCATCAGAGGGTACCGCCAAAAATAACATTTTATCATGGAAATTATGCCTGGAATTTAGATTAGTGGCAAAATACAATGGCTTTCCAACAAAAAACAAGTCAACCAGTTGAGTAATAATAAGCGATCCTGTCGATGCGAGAATTTCAGCGTCAAACAAGTGATAGTAGAAATAAATTTGCTAAGGAAAGGGGGTCCGGACTGAAAGGGGGTCCCACTGAAAGAGTCCAAAGACGAATCGCTGTTTGCTAGTGGGGCGAGAGAAGATTGGATACGAGAGTGGCGTAAAACACCTGGGGATATCCCACGGGCTTCAGTCTAGTTTCATATCCACTCTTTTCTCGCCCCAGCAATAGACAAATAGCGATTGCGTACACGCCAGATTTGAACTCGTTACGTAATCTGGGAGACGCAACGGACTTAGGAATCGTTATAATGTTCAAAACCGTTGCCATAGTAACACCGACGTCCATCAAACCTACAAGATCAAACTCATCATTGTTGAGTGACGTGCTTTGCCAATCGGAAAATAAAATATCACTTTGAACCAGGGTTCAACAATGTAACTCTCTTTTTGCTATACATTTAAACGCTTCCTCGTTTAGTTTTGAATGGCTGTCGCTGGTTATTCTATAATACTGAAGTCACAGTATTTTGATGACGAAAAAAAACTCATCACTCATTACTGTTTAGCAAAATTTTAAATTATAGTACGATGCACAAGTCAAGAACTTAGTGTGTCGAAACACGTCTCGCAGACCACCCCCCCCCCCAAAAAAAATGTTACCACTCTGTCGTTTTGAAGACTGTGAGAAAAATCTGTTTATTAATAAAATTGAGTACATATTTTGTTTTACAGAATCATAAGAGTTACAATGCAATGGGAATGAGCAAAACTGAAAACTCAAAATGCGTAAGAAATGGTTTTTTGGCCTTAATGAAAAATGGAATGGCAGTATGAAGCAAAACACGTTCAAGGTATGATATTCGTGATTGTTTGATTGTAATATTGTCACCCTCCTTACCGCATATAACTCCTGTTTTTGTTGTTTTAATCTTGGGAAGGGATGTTTGCTCGGACTAAAAAGTCTTTGAGTGATTTGTCCTTCCGGTAAGCGACAATAGGGGTGCTAGAAAATATTTGAGCGAGTTTAGGGTTGTCTGAAATGAGGTGCCAGTGTTTCATAAGAATCTTTTTAAGATTTGGTGAAGCCGGGTTGTATGTAGTAACTAGTGGCAAAATTTCGTTGGATGTCTTAGTTTTCGTTTGTTAAGCCTCTTTCCTTGATGAGAAATTAACTTCAGCCATTATCGTTGTGATTATCTCTAGAGGATAGCCTCGGTCGAGTAATCGGGATTGAAAATCCCGTTTGAGTGACTCGAAATTTTCTTTGACTGAGTTTGTTCTCAAAAGACGCAATGTCTCTCCTTTAATAAATCCCATCTTGACACTGAGAGGGTGACATGAGGAGAAATGCGTATATTGGAAAGTTTCTGTGGGCTTAAAATGTGTTTGGACATCAAGTAGATTGCCGTTAACGAAACGTGAGCCTTTGAAAACTTCAGTATCAAGGAAAACAATACGTTCAGGCGACATTTCGCAAGTAAACTTGATTGTTGAGTGGAAGTTATTTGCGAATTCAACAAAATTGTTGATTTCCTTTTCGCTTATGGTCCACACTGAAAAAATGTCGTCTATGAAACGTTTCCAGAGAACAGGTTTGTTGGGGCTTGTTACTAGTAGCTGTTTTTCGACGTGAGCCATGAAAATGACTGCGAAAGCTACTGCCATCTTAGTCCCCATTGCTATACCGTGGGTCTGCAGATAATGTTTGCCATTAGGATCAGTCTCATGAGTTCCCCAAGAATAAGTGTGGGGATAGGGGGGTTAGACCGATAATGTTCTTCGTAGTATTGGCAAATGATTTGTATCCCTTCTTCTTGCGGGATGTTTGTATAGAGTGAGCAGACATCGAGTGTAGCAAGGATCGCGTTGTCTGAAATGGGTGTGTTTTCAATGAAGTTAATAAAATGTGTAGTGTCTTTGATGTAGGACTCTTGTATTTTAGCGATAGGTTGTAAAAGCGAGTCAACAAAACTAGATATAAGTTCTGTAGGGCCACCGCTGCCGGAAACGATAGGTCTGCCGACTGGTACAGGCTTGTGTATTTTAGTCAGCGTGTAAAATTCCGGTATTCTAGGTGGATCTTGGCCTTGATTTAACCATTTGTAGGTCGTTGCGTCAATGTGTCCATTCTTGAACAGTGTGTTGACGATATTTTTCACGTTAGTCGCAGTTGAAGATACCATAGGTTGTATGAGGGAGGTGTAAAATTTCTGATTGGAAACTTGTTCTTTGCCCTCTTTAATTTTATCAAGGGTATCCATAACGACTGTAGTGCTCCCTTTGTCGGCCCGTTTAAGATTAACTCGCTTATTAGCACGGAGCGTATTAAGCGCTTGTCTTTGCTTTGCTGTGAGATTATCCTCCGTATCGTGGAAGACTATTGAAGCAATCTCAAATTTAGTGCGTTTCAAGTAGCTCTCTAGTGCCACTGAAGGTTGTGGTGGCGGTTGCCATGTAGATTTGACATGGAACGGATGAGGTTTGCTTGTTGAGTTGGCAAAGTGGTGTCTTAAGCGCATAGTGCGAGCAAAATTGTTGAAGTCTTTAATGAGACTTTTTGTAGAGGCCGGTTTCGGGGGAGTGGAAATAAATTTGAGGCCTTTTGAAAGCAAAGCTTTATCGGTGTCAGTAAGATCAACGTTGGATAAGTTCTTTATGTACTTATCATTGTTGCGTTTGTACTGGAAATTGTGGGCATTGCGTTTGATTTGTCGCTTACTTTTGCTAAAAGGTCGCGCGGGGGTGGCGCGTGTAGAGTCAGTAAAATTGACACTTGGATACAATGCAACTCTTGTTTTATTTTCACGTTGAGAAAATACATTCATGAGAGTTGTAAGCTCGTTTAGTTTCGCTTTGATGGAACAGAGTTCGTTACTACGCGGCTTTTTTTGTCTGGCAGCTTTCTGTTTGGAGTTTGCCCTGGAAACTGATCTGCTGGTGGCTGAGTGGATTCTCCTTTCTGCTTGCTCACGTTTGGTTTGGTCAGGAAACAGGGTAGCGAGCTGTGTTTTGAGACAAGAAATGGCCTCTGTATCTGTGCTGGCATTTTTCTCCTGCTGTTTTATCATGAGTTTAAGGAGGTCCTGCTCTGCAGTTTGGCAGATCTTTTGCATGGCAGCGGTAAATTCCTGGTCTGGTCTACAGTGAGGTCTGGGCCGGAACTGAAGACCAACTGGACAGGAGCGTTTGCTTGCGTGTTCTTTTAGGACTAGAACAGATTTCAGACATTTCGCGCGTCTGGTTTCCAAGGAAGCGATTCTGTTCCTCAGCTGCTTGAAACCCTCTGCGGTCCTGGGACGCTTGGGGGCTGGTGGTGGCTGGGAGGATGGGATGTCTTCCTCTTCCTCTGAGTCTGGTCTTGTCCGCTTAGCTGGGGACCGGATGGGAGAGATTGGCGGTGGTGCCTGGCTGTCTCTCATTTCTGCTAGTATGGCTACAACAGTGTCGTCGTTTGAAATGGCCATAGTAGAGTTCTGATAAGAACTGTCTCAGGATATATAGCAACAGGGTGTTAGGAAACTTAATAAATCGAGAACAAAACATGACATATTTTTATCCATTTATAAAATTTTCATGAGTCAACTTCACCTTGATATTTCTATTGTATTCTATTCTAAACGATAAACATGATACCTTTTGCAATTGGAATGAATAGAATTTTCCTCACAATTCGCGTTTCCTATGGTTTTGCTTACTTCACTCTGTGATTGGTTAGCAAAACTCGCGCTACTTTCTAAACCAATGAGAAGCAAAACCAAAGACAATCGCGAATTGCACGCGCGCATTTTTCCGCGCTTGGCGGCTTGTTATTGCTTCGCATTCTGATTGGCTGATCGCGCTGCTTGCGTCCGTTGTGAACTGAAGTTCGGGCAGTGATTACTTTGGTTTTGGCTTTTATGACACATTGGAAAAAAAAAACCGCTGTAGTAACATGAAATCGCCGACAGGAAAGTGAAATTTGTTTTCTTCGCTGACAAAGTTTCAAAACGTAACGCAATTAAGGTCGCGCAGGACCCATGATGTAATTACGCATGTATTTATTCAAAGAACGTGAACAAACTGTGACGACTAATCTCGAAAATGCACGAAATATTCATGAAAAAATTGTTTTTACGCTCGCAGTATAAGTTTTCCATAAATTTCTGTTTTTGGCGTACCAGCAATAACAAGTGTAATTGAAATCTTGAGGAAAGAACTTCTTGCGCTTTTCCAAACCTCATGAAAGCTGCATTGAAAAAAAAAAAAAAAACTTTCTTATAGAAGATTGAACGTTTCAAAGTCTAACTTTCAATTTTTTACGCTCTTAGAAAAGTTGTTCAAATGCGCTCTATACCGCTGCGCGCATTAAGTTCTAACTAGATCTTGTTAAAATCATATGTTTTGTTATTATCAAATCCCGGAGTAATGATTTGAATTCTATGTCTAGGAAAGTTACAAAATCTTTTCGCCTTTTTACTATTTCTTGTAGATCGGTGTTTAGTGTCAAAGCTCAGTCAGCTACCCGGCTCAGTCTTGCGGAATATCCCATGATTTTAGCCAACTCGGCCTACGGCCTCCTCGGCTAAGTACCAGACGTCCCGTGCGATTTCGCCGGATAATTGCAAAGCATTCTCCCGAGTTGCTTATTATTACGTTACGAGATGTACTAAGCAGCTAGTGATTCTGTGAATAAAATCCTTCAGTTTAAATATTGAGACAAATCCTACCTGTAAACTACATCTGAGAGTATTCCTGTTTCATATTTTTGATCTCTCGCAACTACCAATTTCTAAAAACAAGTATTGTTTACCTCGTGACACATACCTCAGCTTTGCAAAATATCTTTATGATTTAGAAATTTCAGACCTAACGTCTCATATTATTTTCAACACAAAACTGCTAACGGAACAAACTAATTAATTTTCAGTTGGCTGATATTTTATATCTTCGGTTTGCTTTTGTCATTCGTCTCCGCCTTTTTCAATTCACCCTTTTTAAAATCACAGATGGAACTTAGCAGTGCTCCTCGCTGTTCAGTTTTGGGTGGCGGTTGTGATTTCTGAGCGGGAGCCTGGGCAGGAGCAGGTGGCGGTGCGGGGGTCTGGGGAGGAGGTGGCACAGCAGCTGAAAATGTAAACAGAATAATTGTTTTTTATTTTAGTTTTCACAATTAAATGCACAATGAGCCTCATTTAGCGTGAATTTTAATATGAATACACCATTTTGCTTATGATCAGTTCCTGGTGAATTGTGGGTAGATCCAGTCCTTTGTGAGGGCAAACGGTCAAAATTACAATTTCAAATTACGTCCTAATTTGGCCTTTTGCCCCCGCAAAGGACTGGATCTACCCACAATTCACCAGGAACTGATCATTAGCAAAATGGTGTATTGAGTCGTACTCATGAATGCAGGGCCTTGTTATTCATGGATTAAGTGTGACATAGATTTAGGGCGCGTTCTTCTGAGACTAAATTCTTTTACTCCTATTTCCGTTCAGGAAAAAGAGAAAACGTGGCATAGATTTCCCAAGAGAAAATTGAACACTCTTGGTGGAAGAGACGTAAGACCAACGCGCAGAATAGTCTGGACCGAGTGTCTGAGCCCGACTTCCGGTGCCACGTCACAAGCACAGCAGGCCGCGCACGATTTCCTGTTCCCGGAAGAAGGCATATCGCTCGTACTCCGAGTAAAACGTATTCTGGTCATTCTGTTTATTCTGCTCGGGAGCAGAATGAATGGAAAGCTATCTCGCTCATTTCGAAAACTGAGTAAGTCCCGATAGAACATCAGTGCCGTCTATTCTTTGATTATACTAACGTGATAAGACGGCCATGTTGGTGCCAAAACAATAGAAAAATGTAGCTCAAGGTTTGCATAATAATAGAGTCAAATTCCCAAAAGACTTTTTCGCTATTGTTCTTTCCACCAACATGGCCGCCGTGACGTCAGGTGCAATCAAAGAATTCCGTTCCTTGTAGTTTCAAAAGAATGCGCCCTTAGTATGACTGTACCGCTTAGAATAAATGGTGCACTGGATAGACCCCTTAAGCAAAGGAAGAAATGTAATTAACTTGCAATCTACTTTGTGCGACTAACAACCTTCTAGGACATTAATTAGAATGCTGGCTTGTTCAAGTCCAGGATACATCTATGTAACAATTATTCATTATCTACCGAAGACGAGGTCAATATCTTGCACCATTCACCAAGAATTGAGTGAGTACTTGTCCTAGTATGGATCCATTTTCAATCGAGCGTCTAACTATATGAAATACGTCGCTGCTGCATTAGCGTTGCTCATTATGTGTGATAGCTGATTCATTCTGTGTCCTCATCCCTGGACAAAAATCTCAAGTTGAATAGTTGAATAGTAAAGGCCCGTGCAAACGCTCCGAAAAATATTGGTCAACATCAAACATTGCTGGACCCAACATGTGGGTACCGGTCTGAACAACTTGTGCTCTTGGGAGCTGTTGGGCGACGTTGGAAACGCTTCAACCTCTGGAGCCAACAAGTCCCATATTTGTTTTCTCTTGTGATCGTTGTAGCGTAGCCCAGCAAATGTGTTTGAATAGGATCCTCAACGACGACAGACTCGCGCATATGTTTCGAGTGATTCAAAATGGCAGACAATCAGCATTTAAAGTAGGTTATTGTGGGGAGCTCATTGTCTCAGGATCCATTGTATTGCCAATGTAGACCCAACATTGTTGGTTTCATGTTAGCTGTCTGCCCATATTAGGGACTTAAGATTCGCGGGTAACAAATAGCCGGCCGCCATGTTTGTTTTCATTCATTCGTTCACTTCTATTTTAGCTAAGAAATCGTCTTAAAAATTACGTTTCTAGGAAAAAGAATTCGATAATTAATAGGCGAAAGAGTTCCAAAAAGTAGTATTTCCTCTCAAACGTGGGATTGAGATGTTTTAGGGTGCAAAAAACCTTGCGGTAAATCACTTACCTCTAGAGCGTGGTCTAGCCGTACAAACGTGAACCTGGCGGGGGCAATGGTCACGTGATTTCTTGACGTTCGCGGTTCGCGGGAAATGCCGAAAAACCTCAATCGTAAGGTCTCTATTGTTTGAACACTGTCGACGCCAACACTGCCAACAATATTGGGTATCAGTTGGAAGTGTTTGCAAGGGCCTTATGGCTCATTTCACCTCAAATGCAGCGTTCCAAGAATTAGGTAGAAGATTAGCGCTAATACTGCGTCCAAATATATTTTCCCCCAACACGTTCCAGTAAGACGAGAAAAAACCCAAGATACGGTGGACGCACACTTGTAAATTTGCATTTCTATTAAGTGTCAGGGGGCCCATTTGCGTTCAGGGCCACGCAGAAAATCAATGTCGCGGCATAATCTTCCTGGTGTTCACTCTCCATTCAGGGAAGAACTTGTTTGCTGAGGTATGTCTGGTATTACGATTATCTCTAGTGTTAAAGATCTATTCTCATGCACTGACCTCAACAGTGGGTAACAGAGCGTTCCCTTTACACTGGAAGTCATTAGACTGTTAGATAAAAAGACAGGTTATGTTTGAGGCCATCGCTTGTAAACCTTTCACTCCCAAACCAGTCGGAACTCTCCTTTTGATTCGAGAAACACTTCAAAACCGAAACCACCAACGAAAATTACTGTCCAGTAGCTTTCATTTGAATGGTGACACGATAGGATTTAATCAACAGAAGAATTACAATCATCTTTCACCTCGTGGTTGAAAGCACTGTAGCAAGAGCTGCTCAGTAGCTTTCCATATAATGCTAATGCCTCAATCAAACGTTGGAAACACCTTGTTCGACAGAATAAGCGTAAAAGAACCACAAGAATACTAACACTTCAGGATCTCAACAACATAAAACCATAGAACCTTGTTACAGCACAACAAATAGCACCGCAGGAAAGCAACTACTCAGTAGTTGTCCAGAAAATGCTACTTTTCGATTTAATCCACGCCACCATCAAACGTTAAAACACCTTGTACAGCTAAATATACAGTGCCACAGGAGAGTAATGCTCAGTGACTTTAATCTGAATGGTCACACTTTAGGATTTCATCCACAGACTCAAACTAAGAACCACCGCTTTGTAGAGCTCAACAAGTCGCACCAATGGAAAGTACTGTCCAGTAGCTTTCGTTTGATTGATGACACATTGTTACCCACTGATTCAACAAACATTAAGATTCGATTGTTTCCATTTGGGAGTGAGAAGTTTTGCGGCCTTATTTCTTGCATGTTACCAATTTCACATCAATAAATGTTTTTACTCAGTTCTGGGGATTAGATGCTTTTAAAAGTTGCAAGTAAACGTTAAATGTTAATGTTGTCAACGGAGATAACACATTTGGGACACTAAGGGCGCATTCCTTTGACTCTTGTCTCTCCCCCCACCCCTAGTAATAAGAGAACACACAGAATATGTTTTTGCAAAAGAAAGAATATTCCAGGTTCTGAAAACGCAATACTCTTGACGGAGACGATCGGAGACGATCAGAAGATTCTATGCAGTCTGTTATTTCTGCCATCGAGAGCAGAGAGCAGAATGAACGGAGTGCAATACTGTTTACCCCGAAAACAACAGAAAACCACTCCTACTTCGGAATGAATCCTAAAGAATGCGCCCTAAGACATGGGGCTGCCACGATACACCCGTACAACGGGGGCGCTTTCCTTTTGCACGGAAAACCCGGTTGTTGCGGTGGTAAATCAAATGGAACAGACTTTTCCACTGGAAATTTTTCAACAACAAAAAAAAGGAATACCTTCTGAGGTATTCCTCTTTTCTCGTTTTTACGGCAATGATCGGAAATTCCTGTACCATCTGCCGCGTCCCACTAGTTCCATGCCCCTTGATGAATTAAACGCGCGGGTTGGTGCTGTTTTTGTTAGTACCCAGTCTCTTAAAGAGCAACTCAGTTCAAAAGGAACACTCTATTCCCGTTCCACTTTGATTGAGGAAAATTGTCCTGTTCCTTTTAACAGAAATTTCTTCCTGGTTTTTCCATTCAATTGGAAAGCGCCCCAGTGCACCGCGATATTTCTTGTCACGATATCGATATCTGAATAGCATATCGCGTTATTAAAATAGAATACAATATTGTACGTAAACCGTGAAAACTGCTGTCTTTAATGAGTATTTGCTCACGTTCTTCATTTTAGCCATTGTGTAGCGATGTATGAAGAAAACGGATAAGCAAAATCCATCCTTTTTGAATCGCATTCGCGTGTCACGTATCATTCAAGATGGCGGACAAAATATCATGCGTGGTAAGATCACGCCCCGTCCACACTAATGCGTTTTCGTTTGAAAGCGCACACACTTCGATGCGTTTAGGCCTTCCATCCACACTAAAACGCTCAACGTTTTCATAGAAAACGCATCGATTGAAAACGCTCTCGAAAGTGGATCAAAATGAAAACGCGTACTTATGTCCCACATATCGTTTTAGTGTGGGCAGTCGAAAACGCATCTAAATGAAAACGCTTACGTCATCCGCACCACTTGAGTTCTTTCGAGCATACGCATATCGTTTAGCCTACGTCACACCATGTCATTCAACGTTTTCGATCGTTTTAGTGTGGATAGTTGAAAACGCTGCGAAAACGGAAGTGTGGAGGCGGATCGATCGATGCGTTTTCGATGACACCAAAACGAATACTTTTGAAAACGCATTGGTAACAGCGCATTGTAACGGTGTATTGACCGTTTATCGTATCGTGGCACTTGTATCGAGATTCGTATCGTATCGCGAGAAAACTGATGCATCGTTACAGCCCTACAGTAAGACAACGTTAATTATACAGGGTTCATGTTTGCAGCACCTTTCAATCTCAACATGCGAGCTTTGAACTTCAAAAAGTAAAACCTTCAGGTTAGTCTGTCGTGAATAGGTGCGTTAAGAGGAAATATTACTTAGAGAATATGAACCGCGAGAATTTATTGGTTGAGAGCGACACTAAAATCCTTAAAGTCCAGGACCACCTTAAAGTACCTTAGATACAACCCAAGATTATATCTAGTAGCACAAGGCTTCACAGAAATAGTACGTTAGAGCGATTCATTAGTACAGAGTGATCTAAGAACAGTTTTATACAGTACATAGTTTGTTGTTAAATAAAGATTAACGTTTTAACATTAGATTAATATCAGACAAGCATCACATCCTGTGTATAATTATTATCAAAGGTGTCTAGTGCACTGTTAATTATGTGGAAGAGGACCTCTGCGTTGAATTGCAACAATACAGCGCTTTTCAATTGAGTGTCGAAACAAATCTCGTTAGGTTTGGTTTTGCTTTACTTCATAGCTGCTTTGTGATTGGTTAACAAATCTCGCGCCACTTTCTCAACCAATGAGAAGCAAATCTAAAACCAATCGCTACTTGCACGCGCGCAATTCCCCGCGTTCAACCCAAGTGGCGTCGGCTACATGTAATAGGACATTTCCGAATTGCCTTTGGCCTCTTTTTCAAAGTGAGTCCTGGTGCTCATCTTTTCATATGAAAATTAGTTTCCATTCACATGCAAATTAAACTCATTTTCATATGAATGGTTGTGCACCAGGCCTCGCTTTGAAAGGAAGGCTAAAGGTAATTCGGAAATGGCCTATTGCTTCGTATTCTGATTGGCTCATTGCACTGTTTGCCTCTATTGTGATTGCCCAGAGTAGTCGCATTAGTTGTGGTTTTAAGACACTCAACTGAAAATGATAGCAATTATTGTTATCGTATGTATGTAGTGTCGTTAATCATAATTACAGCAGCAAAACAACGGAGAGTACAAAACACAACTGGAGGATCTCGGAGTTCGCCTGTCGTTGAAAGGCACGGCAAAGCCTGCAGCTTAAGGGATGGTAAATGGGACCTAGCACAGTTACCAGTTGGATGGAACTAAAATCGACCTGAATACGTTACGACATGAATGCAAACACTTGGAAAAAGCTCGGTATAAACTAGAGCATCGATCTAAAATGGTTAAGTGTCAATGGCTCCCTGGACGGAGAAAAATAGTATGAACTCAGCAGACTAAGCGGTCTGTGTAATCTATTCTTGGGGTGAGAGTGTGATGGTGGGTCCTGAGGAGAATTGCTGTAAGTGAGTTGTGTACAGTGATACTGAAATACTATAATCACTTAGCAACTGAGTGATTGACTGAAGTGGCGGTGGCGGTGGTGGTGGAGGAAAATTTGGTTCGAGGCCTGTGCAACATGATCGAGAGTCAAATAATTGCTCTTATGGTCAAATCTAACTACACCTTGATAATGTAAATATCCTTAGAGTAGACAAGCTGACAGGATTTAAAACAAGAAATAAACTACGCACCATTAGCTGGATTCTTTGCGGCAGGTGAAGGTGAAGACGAGCCGGCTGTGTAAGAGAGAGACCAAAAGTCAAGTTCAAGTTGATTTGCGCAATAAGGATGCGGAAACGTCGAACGCGTTTGTGAGGTGACGATAAGGAACGTTAACTGCAAGGAGTCTCTTTCTTCTCCTTGTTTACAAGCGCATAGTTTCAACGACGATGCCGCGAGCCTGGTGAAACAAAGGCGTGGCATATTGTTTCTACCGTTGGCTTGCATGATATCAACATCTCCGGCCGCCTACGGGACCCGAGGAAAAGAGGGAGATTGTTGGGAGTCTATAAGAAGAGGATGGTAAGGGTGGGGCCGAGGAAAGACGGCAAAGCAACCGCGCTCTGCTGATGCTCACAGCCCTCACGGGAATACTAAACGCAAAATAAGGAAGGGAATAAGTTAAGCAGTCCACAATCCTAAGCTATCTTCCAAGACAGGACAAAGATCCTTTCAATACCGAGGAGTACGTGCTTGGAACTCCTTGTCTATAGTCTAGATTGGTTTAAAAAAAAATTACGTCTCAAAAACTTTGAGTTTTTGTCATTCTCTTCTGTTGTATAGTCACATTTCACTGCTTTTACTTTATTAATTGTTGTAAACTATAATAACGAGGGCCACCCTAATTAACTTCGTGTTAGCTTTTTGATGCCACCCTCTTTAAATATTGTATCTTATCTTATCTTAATCCTGTCAGTATTACTTCCCAACGATGATCCTGGTGCACTAAATATTTGGCGTAAATGTACGTATACAACGGATATCCTACGTTATTATTCAACATATTGAGACAATGTCCAAACATGGTTTTGGCGCTCTCGATATTTGTCGTGCGCACTCAACAGATATCCTGCGATATACGTCATTTCCTGTGTCGGAGATAAAAAATGGCAGCTTTCCCATCTTTTCTGCAATAAACTCAGAAAGCTGTACTTTGCTATCAAAGTGCTGAATAACAAAACCATTATCCTGCTCAATCACGCGGAACATCCCCTAATTGTAGCCAACTCGGCCTTGGGTCTCGTCGGCAGCCGACATTTCGCGCGCTTTCCTAGGATAATTGTTGGATGGTCTGCGTGGAAAAATTTCTAGGGGAAAGAGAGGAAGTGCTTTAGGTGCGCGCGAGGCGCGTTCTCCTATCACGATTCGCGCGCGTTTGATCCTAGACTTAGATCCTAGGAGTCCCTTGGTTTTCTTACGGATAGTAAAGCGAGCGAAATAAACGATCGCGCGGGAAAAAAGCCTCCTACGAGGAGGCAACTTTCGCTCTCGCTCGCGTGTTTCGCACGCATACTTTTCAATACGAAAAATAAGGGACTCCAGGTTTGTCTAAGCTAACGAAAACATGGTGCTAACCTGGCGTCTGTGTTGGGTCTGATAAAGAGGCCTCCTTTTGTAACTGAAAGAATAGAAAAGACACAATACGATATTCGTTATTGATCTTCCATATTTAAACAGTCAGGAAACGTTGAATTTTACGAATATTTTACTGTTTCTAAGCACTGGCTATGTTGACAGGGTGAAAGTTTTGTTCTAAAGAAATTGTTCTAACTGTGAATCTCATTGGATTAAACGTCAATTAACGTATTACTTTGTGGCGTGTCAGATTTTCAATTACGTACAGATTTAATGCAGAGACTTTTCTTCAGTGGGAATGACAAGCTATTCGAATTAATGGCGGATTTTTGCATGCAAATCAAACTGCACTACAAAACAAACGTTTGTTCGTTTGCGACATTTCAGGCCAGGAACAACTGGAACATGTCCTATTTAAGCGCTTTGTGTATTCGTTTTTTTGTTTGTTTGTGAAAACACTTGTGGTACCTTTTTCGCAGACTTCTTTCTTTTCTTCTTCTCCTCCTCTGACATATGATGAGCATGCGCTTTAGATGCTCTCCGAAACTGCCGTAACTGATACAAAAAGACAAAACAACAGTCTTCAATAACGTCCCGCTTCCAACAAGTCCTTTAAGACTTAAAACTCGACACCCCTCAATATAAATTTCAAGCTGTGAAAACACTTTGAAGAAATGAGTGGTAATAATCTAAATGCCTCAGGCAGAACAACTTGATTTCAGTTCCTTAGCACCACTGATCTACTTACAAGTTTTTGGTCCTCCTTGAGCCGGGCCTCTGCACGCTCCTTCGCTGCTTTAATGACTTCTTTTAATTTACTTGGAATCTAAGACAAAGGGTACACAATTACACTCAGTAACCACGCCTTAAAAGTCTACCGAGGAGAACGCTACTAATTCGGTGACTAGTTTTGTTCCCTTTAAATTTATGATCATGTTTTAAACTCAAGAAAAACAACGACGTACGATAGCCCTTTTACAATTGAATTGAGCATGCGCCCTTAGTGAAAATAGCCCATTTTACAGTTGCATGCTCAGTGACCTGGCCTATGAATGGAAACGAGGCTGGCGGTGACCTTGTTTGGATACAGACCTCACTGTTTTTCTCATGTAAATCATGTTGTTCTTATTCTTACAGAGAGGTTTGTGTCAAAACAAGGTCACCTCTAGCCTCGTTTTCATTCAGAGGCCAGGTCACTGAACACACAACTGTAAATGGCTGGATACTCCAAAATAAGGTGAGACATTTCGTGATACATATACAATATAACATAGCTCAAAATTATCGTGGAACATTTAGTTACGTTATATGGCATAACTGACAACCTCAGTGTTAACCCGAAACAACACTCTGTTTAAAGGCAGAGAAGAACTGCATGGGTTAGACACTGATCTCTAGTGATTAGGCCTAAGCGCTGACCTGAAATGGTTTGCTTTTATATATTGTTATGATGACACCATATAAATTTGTTAAAACTTGCCTCCCTCGTCGGCATCCAATCGTTGGTGTAGTGGATACGGATATCGTTGTGACGCCTATAACCCGGGTTCGACCCTTTGTATGCTGACTTAGGAGTATCCCTCTATAAAATGAGCTCAGTACTTTCTTCCTCTGGGACAATTCCGGAAAAGGAATACTCGGAACAGACGATATTCGTGTTCTTTGTTGACCTATTCCCTTTTCACCTATTTCAGTCTTGTCCACCATTGTAGCATTCGAGAAAAACGTCAGCCAAGCTCGATACCAAATATTAGTATAAATCTTCTAGCGTTCTATCACGAATGCCGTTCTCTGATTGGCTACGCTACTCGCTATCTATTCTATGATAGATAGTGAGTAGCGGTTGTCAACAAAATGGCGGCCACTTCTTCACATTTTCGAAGTGTCTGCGAGGAGGATTTAGATAATTTACTTGTTTAGTTTCGAAGGACTAGTAGATTTATACTAAAACAATTAGATTATTCGCTCTCGATTACTATGCGTGATAGCTGATTCGGACTGGGCCATCATCAGCTATCACGCGATAGAAATCTCGAGCTCATAATCTAATTGTTAAATAGTCGATGCTGAGTACTCGCGGTTTGAAAAATGTCAATTCTTAGTATCGCTTTCGTTTTCGATACAGCGTTCTATCACGAATGCCGTTCTCTGATTGGCTACGCTACTCGCTATCTATTCTGTGATAGATAGTGAGTAGCCGTTGTCAACAAAATGGCGGCCGCTTCTTCACATTTGTGTCTGCGAGGAGGATTTAGATAATTTACTTGTTTAGTTTCGAAGGACTAGTAGATTTATACTAAAACAATTAGATTATTCGCTCTCGATTTATATGCGTGATAGCTGATTCGGGCTGGACACTCATCAGCTATCACGCGATAGAAATCTCGAGCTCATAATCTAATTGTTAAATAGTCGATGCTGACTACTCGCGGTTTGAAAAATGTCAATACTTAATATCGTTTTCGTTTTCGATACATTACAACACAGAGCCACTCGGAAGAAATATCGTTGCTCCTAGCTACAAGCACTGCTTGAATACACGTTCAGAGTTATTGCTTCACCTTAAGCTGTGGCCTATCGGTAGAGGCCAGGTCTATTGCCATGAAAAACCTGTAAAAGAAGACAAAACCAACATTGATGATGATGATGATGATGATGATGATGATGATGATGATGATGATGATAATAAATAAACTTTATTTCTATAGCGTCTATATCACTAGCTATTCTAGGCGCTTTAAAATATTACTAAAATGCATTAAGATACAATTAAATTACAATAGTAGTACTAATAATAACAAGAATAACAAATAAATGTCCAAACTCATAAATATATCTACATATGTAACTGCATATGTAAGTGTGAAAAATAAAAATAAAAAATCTATTTACAAATTAAGGAAAAGCCTGGACATGGAATACAGGCTAGCATGCACGTTAAGGCTTCTGATAAATATATTCTCTGTAAGCTTAACAAAATGCAGCTATGTTACAGTATGACTAGATGAACTCACTTACGGATTAGCAAGAAGATCGGCGACTGTAGGGAGTCCAGACTTGTTACAAGCTTCGTCACTTAGTATAGACAACAAAATTGATCCTACACGTCAAAAAAAGGATGAACAAACAGCTGATTAGAGCAAGATGCCGAATAAACGCCCTTCAAGTCGGTTGCTTGTGATTGTTTCGCTCTATCACATTACAATTAATTTAATCTTTCCCAGTTCCACAAATGTTACAACGATAAGCAGTGGATTCGCCCCTTGCAAACTCCTTTCCAACAAGCTCGCCCACATGGAAGTTAATTCGCCCACAAGGTAACAATTACCTCGCCAGTGATAAGAGAGCTTAAAAATAAACACTTGCTGCCATATTACACTCGATGAAGATGTTTAATATCAATCTTTGATTCGACCTGCCAAGTACCGCGATGCGCAAACTGGAGAATTTTCTTTACTAAGGGAATTGGCCTGCAATGCAGGCATTTCATTGGTGTGTGTGTAGGAAGGTCGTTCGTGTATTAGGATGTCATCTTGAATTTTCAAACCCGGGAGAGTTGCAACAAATTAATGGGAGCAGGAAAGGTGTGGAAGGGAAGAAAAGTCCCCCCCCCCCCCCCCCCCAAACCCTCTCAGCTTCTTCGTCTTTCTGCCTAACGCCTACCCCGCTGGTCACATTTTCTTCTCTTCCCTATCTCCTTGTTCATAATTCAAGACCGTTTACGATAAAATGTACTCAGCCCTCGTTCGCCCCCAAATACGCCTGCTTTGCACACTACGAGTAAGTTAACTTGTGGGTGAGTTAGGTTCTATGGGCGATGTTATATGTGGGCGAATTGACTAACATTCGTTCAAGAACTTACCGAGTTGTGAGGGACAGTTCGGTGGGACGTCGTGCAGTGTACTGCTACGTAACGGTTCACCGCATAACATCTCGTACAATACGTGAGCAAAACAATACACATCTTCTGCTTCTTTTTCCTGCAACGAAACAACACAAAAAGATAGTTCATCCTCATCATTTATCCTCTCCGCAGCAAGTGGTGCATTTGCCTTCCTTAGAGGTTTCTATGACCAACACGTGATTTTGGGGACAGGTAACCTGCGATCAGGCGCTCTTTTTCTTTTGTACGGGGGAAGAAAAAAAAAGAACACCTGATACAATTATTGTACGAGTCGCCTGCCGCCCCTCGGTTGTTTACCTGTCAACAGCGATGTTATCTTGTGTCATATGATAAATGTCAGCCAATCAGATTTTACCGGAAATCCATTCGGTAATTGCGGCAAGGAAAAGCACTGCTACTTTTTCTGAATAATGCTTAATCATTGGTGCGTTTTTTCGATTTCTTTTTCTTTTTTTTTTTCTTTTCTTTATTTACTCCACATTAACATATTAAATAAGATTTCTTACAGTGACTAGGAATATATAGTGAAGGAGTGGAGAAGAGCATGATATAGTAGACTAATTATATGCCCTTTTAAATTACAATACATAATTAGTTAAGATAAAAAGAGGAAACCTTACTATAAACAGAGGAGATGAGAAACAGAAGGAAAAGAAGTTTTACATGGGCATGTGGTAGAAATTAATACTGAATAAAATAATACTTAAAGAGAGCTTTTTTAAATATTTGTTTTGTGGGTTTTTGGCGAATAGAAATGGGAATATCATTCCAGTAATAACATCCAATAATTATTGGGCAAAATTTCCTAATATTTATTCTGTAGGGACTAGGAATCAGATACTGTAAGGACGCAATTCGAGTGGCGTAATTATGTTGCTCAGATACAAGGGTTAGGGTAAAATTGGAGGGCTTCCTATCTACAATATAATCATAAAAGAGTTGGCAGGTATAGAATTTAACAATGTAAGGGAGCTTAATGAGACCAAGGTTTGCGTAATGAGGAGTAATATGATCACGCAGCGGAACGTTATTAATGATTCTGACTACTTTGTTTTGTAATTTTACCAGTTGTGCTAAGGGTGCTTCGTAGTTGTTACCCCACAATACGCAACCATAGGTTAGATAGGGATATACAAGTGCATAATAGATACTTATAAGTGTCTGATCTGCCACATGACGTTTTAGTTTGGTGATAATATTTACACTTTTAAAACAACTATAAGAACAAAACTAATTGAAATACTAGAATCTGAAAACTCATATGTCGAGATAGATACCTTAATTAACATGATGAAAAATTAAATTTCCGACTGGAGTCAAGTTTTATTCTCTAGCTTTCCCCTTTAGATTTTACCTAGACAGTAATATTTTACATGTTGTTAAGCGATTTTTGATTCTGTTTAACGTAATCGTAAGACGAATCAGTAATAATACTAATATAATAATATTAATATTTATAATAGTAATATTTAAGGACTGGTCCGCCTCGATTAGCTGTAAAGCTATTTGCGGCCCAGTCCACCAAGAATTATTCACTTGAAAAAGAGTTGAAATAAACTTGAAACTTGAAACTTGAAACACTTTTACTAATTTTACTACTAATATAATCAAATGAATATGGTCTTGCTGATTGCTGATTTTCCATTGAAAACGTCAAGAAACAAATAATTCACTGAAAAAAATCTGCCGGTAGAACATCAGAATCCTTTATTTTATCGTAAAACGATCAAAAGTGTGGGAATAAAACCTTGATTCTGCAGCAGCACGACTTGGAACAAGTGCGTCCGTGAATATTAAAATGATCGTCAATTGTTGTACATAGTACTTCCACGATTTGATTTTCCGATTTCTCTGTGAACCCTGACTCCTTAATCGCGGCAGCACAATCCGCCTTCTTGGTTCCATATATATTCCAGGGGACTCACCACAACTACCGTAAAGATGTTTTGGAATCAGTAGAATGATGCATTGCTTTTTTTCATCGCTTTTGGAACAAGTAGTAAACGGACTATCCTGCTAAATCCCGTGGAACGTACGGCTGAAACGTCTTCTTTTTGAGCAAAAGATCCTTGGGATGCATTCCTTCGGCTCTTCCTTCAAGGATTTTTGAATAAACTCTTGAATAGAGTAAGTTATAGCTGCATAAAATTCGCCTCGGCAGCCGACATTTTTAACGGCTTACTTGTGTTGAGTTTGCAACGGAAGTCACATGTGTAAATCAAGTAACCAATCAGAACGGGGCTCAAAAGACTGTTTTGTTCTACGATCAATCAGAAAAAACTCCAGATTCTGGCTTTTTTTCACATGTGATCTTGTAAAGAAATGTATCATGCCCTTCTCCCCTCAGAAATGTAGAGAATATAGAGAGAGGGCATGATTTCAGGTTAGGTAACAGGTGGTTAGCCTCTCACCCAGCCTACACCCAACCCTGAGATGTGTGTGAGGTCAGACAGACACTAGGGGTAGTCACTGCAGAGTTTACGTCCCTAGTGGTTCTTTTACGTCCGACAGAACCAGTTATGAGAGAGCTTAAGCAACGACGACGGCGACGGCAACGAGAACGTCACAAAACAATAGGCTTATAATGAGGAAAAACAATAGGCCTGCACGTGCGTTTTACATTTTGGTACATTTCGTTGCCGTCCTCAGCAAAACAACAACGTGAAATAACCAAATTATAGGTTTTGTGGAGAACGTGAGCCTATGATGGTGAACTCGTCTTTCTTTTTCCCAACTTCAACGCCGTTCTTGCTAATTTAGCTCCAGGATAGTTCACCCACATTTTACAAGTTAAAGAAGTTGGAATAATAGAGTTAGATTTTCAACTGACGTTTTCGTTGCCGTTGCCGTCGTCGTTGCTTAAGCTCTCTATGAAGAGTTGTGAGACGGGGCCTACGGTTTATCGTCCTTATCCGAGAAGACCAGAAAGTCTAACCGTTTTTTAGATGTCGTTACAAAGGCAGCACTTTCTCCTCAATTATTTAAAGACCCACGACCTCCCGGACGGTAGTACGGTGCTCTACCAACTGAGCTAACCGGTCAGTGGATACGATAGTTAGTAACGGCAAAAGATCCTGCCATCCCCCATGTTGCACCAATAAGAAGGAAAACCAAATCCAATAGTTCTAATACTTGCACGCGGGCATTTTCCCGCGCTTGACGCCGGCTGCACGTGATTGCTTCGAATTCTGATTGGTTCATTACGCTGTTTGCTTCTGTTTTGACTAGAATGTGAAATTACTTTGGATGTAATCTGGTTTTAATCTGGTGCTTCTACACTCCATTGAAAATCGCTCCCTGGCCTTTGACAGGGTTTAGTTTTATCCTATCGAGTCACTGTTTACTGTACCAATGCATACCTGTATTTTTTTCATCGGAACATAGCGATGTCTGTGAATGGATGGAACACCCATCAAACCAGATTCAATTTCTAGTAACCTGAAATAACAGAGTGAAAAGCAGTAGGCTAAATTACCAAAGCGCTGATAAGAGTAACTGTCTGTCGGTCGATCGGTCGGTCGGTCGGTGGGTTGGTTGGTCAGTCAGTCAGTCAGCCAACCAGCCAGCCAGCCAGCCAGCCAGCCAGTCGGTCGGTCAGTTGGTCGGACAGTCAGTCAGTCAGTAAGACAGTCAGTCAGTCAGCCAACCAGCCAGCTAGCCAGCCAGCCAGTCGGTCGGTCAGTCGGTCGGACAGTCAGTCAGTAAGACAATCAGTCAGTGAGCCAACCAGCAGGCCAGCCACTCGATTGGTCAGTCAGTCGGTCGGTCGTTCAGTCGACAGATATTTCTGATGAAGCACTGGCCCTCTATCCAAATCAATAACAATAAGTTACAAAATTAAAAATTTTGTCTATACGGAAGATAATTATAGAAAATAAAAAAAAGATGTCAGTACAAAATAAAAAATTTCTAAGTTAAAAGGTATGATTCGTAAGATACAATCTGATAAGCTTAAAATTTATAGGTTAAAAATATTTTCTTAGTGCATTTTCTTGGTTTTGTTTTGTGAACTATTCTGATGTTGGAATGAACAGAATAGAATCCTGGTTACCCTGTTCACCCTGCTCCCGACAGCAGAATGAACAGTGTGAACTGAAAACGGTTTACTCGAAATGCGCAAAATAAATGTTCTTTGGCGGTAAAATTGTGGGCGAACTGTGGTGCCCCAAGCCACTACTGAGGTACCGGAAGTCCACCAGTAAGTGATCTTTCGCGCGCTAGTCACAGGTCTCGGCCTCCAGCAAGAGCATCTTCAGTTGTTTCTTTTGGAACACCTAATTCGGCGTTTTCACTATTCCTAAGTCGGAACATGAACAGCCGGAGCAGAACGGAAATGAACGTTACAATGTATGTAAATTTTGGAAATCTCGACCCATTAAAAGCATTAAAAATAAAATAATATAAAATTGAAGAGGTTAGCGGAAAACTCTCCTTAGTGACTTTTTGGGTGTCATTAAAAAAAAAAAAACCGGCCAAAAACTTACTAGGGGAGTTTTCCACTAAGCTCTTCGATTGTTGACCTACCTACAAACATTTCCATCTATAACAATGTTTCCAGAATGTAAGTGACCTGGAAAAAAAATGAAAATATTAAAAATGCTGTCAGGTCAATTTTATCAACCAGGAGTTACACTATAACCCTTAAAGGGATAACACCACGGAAGTACCCTAACCTTTTCTCACAAACAACCACCCACAACACCAAAAGATTGACACCTAATTTGTTTCTCAAAGAAGGAGCAAGCTGTAACCTGTATTTGGCTGTTTTTCCACAATATATGCACAGAACTTGCAACAGTTGGCCTGATTTTTTTCAGGTTGCAGTCCATTGTAATCGTCGCCTTTTGTACCTAAAGAAGGTTACAGTCGAAGCACCGCTTGCGGACACCTCCCACAACAGAACAGACCTCTTGAAAGATGAGCACAAAAAGCAGCCCCACGCCATTTATATTACACCTGTGTCGAGGTTTTTCTCTATTTAGTGAGAGAGCACAGTTTCTCTGTTTCCAGCGTAGAATGTCTATAAATATCCGCCTTTTTGCTCATGCAACGTAGACTTGCGAATTCCAGTAGAGGTTATGGCTGACATACCCCACCCCCGAAGGCTCCTTAAGTCTTTCAATCTCCTGTAGGTGGACACCTCGCTCGGTCCCGAGTGTGTCTGCTTACGGGAGGTCTGGCTGAAATTATAGTTTTGGCAAATTGGTAAAGTAATTTTAAACAACATTTTAAGTTTTCTTTGTTTCCATTATATCTTCCACGTTTTCAAAGTAATATTAAAAACTCGTGACATACACCCTTTAATATACATGTACTTACCATAGGGAATCCCTTTATCATGTAAGAACTTTAATGCCTAAAAATATCCAGAGCACAAATTGATTATTAAATGCAGAAAATGAACAGGGGCACCCAACGAGACAAATCAAGTACCATGGAGTTTGAAGTCTGTTTAAAGTGATGTTTTTGTTAGCTAGAAGAATTTTGATCTGTTCAGATTCCTTAGCTGAAATTTGAATAGCCCGAAAATGTTAGGGAACAAAATCTTCCTTTGAGAAAATGCTAACTGAAATTAACTTTCCACGAACTTTCTATAGGGAACTATTTTTTCTCCTGAAAATGCTAGCTGACGTTTTTGACTGCCAAAAACAGCAATTACGACCTTTCCAAAAACTTCAGGGAAGCTTATGATTTCCCCATTACGCATCTTTTAGGCCATGTTTCAGTTACGAAAATCCGAGTGTACTCTTTAATCGTCGCCGAAAGCCTAAGACGAACTACGAACAGATAATAATCTACTTAAACTTGTCGTTGGGTGCCCCGGAATGAAGGGAAGTTAACAAGAACAGTTTTCTGGAGTAGAGAAAATGGCTTGAAATGAGGATTTCTGGCAGGATAAAATAACAGAGCCAGCTATCACAGGAAAACACTCGAAATATGCACTGTAACAAAAGCGTGTTGTACAGTATATACCAAAAAAGATGGATGACCACATTGTATTATAATCGTTAATGCCTCACACGAAGTCATTTGACATAGACGACCGAAAGTGCATGTACATTGAAAGTGCATACATTATAACGGGGTTCAAACCCCGTAAGGTTGAAGTCCTGAATTTTTTTCAGGCTTCTTTTCGCAATTGCATAAATTGCGTTCACAACTGCGAGGATCATTCTTCATTTGATTTCATTTCCGCAGTTCATATATGATTCATTTCATATATTACTCACACTCATTTCTCTCACGGGAACATATGAACCCACAATTGACCTACTCCCAACGTCAGTGGCTTCATAGCTCAGTTGGTTAGAGCATCGCACCGGTAATCGCGAGGTCACGGATTCAAACCCCGTTGAAGTCCTGAATTTTTTTCAGGCTTCTTTTCGCAATTGCATAAATTGCGTTCACAACTGCGAGGATCATTCTTCATTTGATTTCATTTCCGCAGTTCATATATGATTCATTTCATATATCATTCACACTCATTTCTCTCACGGGAACATATGAACCCACAATTGACCTGCTCCCAACGTCAGTGGCTTCATAGCTCAGTTGGTTAGAGCATCGCACCGGTAATCGCGAGGTCACGGGTTCAAACCCCGTTGAAGTCCTGAATTTTTTTTCAGGCTTCTTTTCGCAATTGCATAAATTGCGTTCACAACTGCGAGGATCATTCTTCATTTGATCATTATTTCTGCTGCACCTCTTCATCGTTCATAGGCAACCTCGTTCCCAGGGAGCGAGGTTGGTTCATAGGGTCGATTTCTAGTGCTCAGTTAGGTCCCTCAATATTACCGAAACAGCGGCTGGTAATCGAGCCTATATCGTCCATCAAATCACTCAAAACGTTTTGTTCCAACATCAACCAAAACATTGATATTAAAAGATGGCAATAATGTGACATTTCAAAACAATGCTATAATTACAAGAAGAATCTTGCTCACCTCTAAGATCTGTCTACCAAACAGCTGAATGTTTTGTTCATGCAAAACAGCTCTAGTTTTGGGATTTCCGTATTTCTTAAGCTGACTCAGTTTAGGTTTAGCCTGAGAAGGAAAGGAAAAATATACCTTTCTGACACCATACCACTCTGTACGCCAAAGCAGTTTCCTTGGTAATGAATTATTCACCGAAGTGGAGGTGAATAGTGGTGGATATTTACCGAGCCGCGAAGTATATACCACACAAGCTGAATAACTAGCGGACCAAAACATTACTTTATGTGTGACAATATACTGACAAGCGGTCGGAAATTTTAAAATCTCGCGCGCCGGCTGCTCGGAGGTGAAAAGTACTTAGCTAAGTAGTGCTACTTTGCCAATCAGAACGCGCGAAAAGCACTATTCACTTGTGTGGTATATAATCTAGTCTAAACTCTAAGAAAACTGACATTATTTACTTCTTAATTGTATTGCATTTCCCATTTTTAAATGCTACGATATAGATGTCAATTTTATGATTAGCATTAGGTCATAGTGTTAGTTATTTCATTGTAGAGCAGTTTTCAATTGAGTGTCGAAAGTAATTAGGCAGATTTACTTAGTATTATTTCTTGTAAACCTAGCTCGTTACTTCAGTTTTTCTACAACTGCCAGAAAGTTTTACTATCTAACCTTACACCTGTATATATAATCCGCATTTCTTTGCTTTTGATTTTAATTACTCTGTCCTGTGATTGGTTAGCAAAACTTGTGTCACTTTCTAAACCAATGAGAAGCAAAACCAATTGCGACTTGCGCTCATGCATTTTCCCGCGCTTGGCCTTGGCGCCGGCTACTGTGAAGCCATTTGCAGTAAGACATTTTTTACTATTATTAATGACAAGGATTACAAGTTAAGTAGAGCTCTTAGTACCAGCGCCAAACCACTCAGCTGAAGTTTTCGCTAAGACGCAATTGGTCCTTTAAGATTGCCAAGTTTAAGACGGACCGTTTTAAGAACATTTTTATGATGGCTGCGAGTATAAAGTATAATTAGTAGAAATTTCAAACAGAATACTAGAAATTTAATATTTATTTATGTTTCTAATTGAAATTTTACATATTATTCATTTTGTCAATCTGAAATTGTATTTATAGTATATAATTAATTAGTTTGTAAATATGCAATTCAGCCCTTCAGGTGCTATGTATTGATACAATAAACTATCTATCCATCCATCCACATGCAATTGCTTCATATTCTGATTGGCTCATTGCGCAAGATGACCCGACACATAAAATAATAAATTTAGTCATTCGTATGGATACATACAGTGAGTTTTGAGAGATTTTGGATTTAATGGCCAAAAAGTGATATATGCCTCTTTTGTGGAAAAGCTCTTTAATAATTGTTAAGACATGGTGAATTACGTCTCCTTGCACCGACTAACAAGGCCAATGTATGTGTGCAATATACCTTTTCATGAACATGTACAGCTGAATCTTAAGCAAAAGGCCACAGTACCTTACAAAGGCAATCTCTTAATGTGCCATTAGGCAAGAAATTCCTCACAGCTATGACTCCTTCTGAGTTACATGACGTAAACGACGGTGGATAAATGTAAGGGTGCTGTTCAAAATAAAGTATTTAATAAATAATTTTCACTATGTATGTAATTGCAGCAACTGTATCTTTTAGCTTGTAGTAATTGAATGCATAACTTATAATATAGTAATGATTATTGTAGTAGTAATGTAATCTTTTTAGCTTATGATGTTTAATGTTTATTTATTACTAATACCCGCCAAGATTAGCTGATGCTATATGTGGGTTGGGTAAATTGTTCGTTGATTTTTGATTGAATAAAGAACAGAACACTTTTCAGTCAATCATTGACAGAATTTCACTGTTCATCTCATTTCAATTACATGTATCTATGTCATGTTCTTCACAATAATATTGTTGGTTGTACTTTAGAAATAAAAAAGACTACAAAAATTAATAATGAATCATGTACAAAAAAAATAATAAGTAGTAATAACATTATTATTACTGAAATTAACTTGATACAGAAAAATATTTATCCACTATTATCCCCCCCCCCAGGAGGGATATTTGTTTCAAGCATGTTTGTTTGGGAAGGGATTAGGGGGGAGGGGTGAGGGTGGAGGCTTAATAGATAGTGGAGCTCGGAAATAGCTTTATTATGCAGTTGTGATGGTAGCAAAGAAAGAGGAGTACATGTGATTTTGCAAGAGGAACTAGAAGGCAGAGTCGAAAAGTCAAAGCACGAGAAAGGATAGCCAAAGATCATGAACAAATTATAAGTTCGCTGTCTGTTAGTCAGATTAATTCATACAGTCACACCTTTTCCAAGTTATACTTACTAACTGTACAGGAAGGAGAAGGAACTAAGAAATTTAAGAGAGCTGAGCTAAGCTTATTTATCTCACTAGCATTCTTTTGAGCTGTAGCTCATCAAAGGGAGACATCATAACTAGCCAAAACAGTGTCATTGTTCACTTTAGAGAGTGTGACCCTTAATACTTCACTATGGGGTACATATGACTTGTGCACGTACCTGTAAAGACGTGAAGAGTTTTAAAATAGCTTCGATATCTTTCTGATCCATACTAAACTCTGGACCATATGATGTCTACAAAGAGAGACACAACACAAACCTTACAAAAAATCAATATTAGAATTACAACATGGAAGTTAAGTCATTCGACATGCAAATCTCAGGCTGTGTAAGAATCTTGTTTTTTTCTTTTTTGCAACAAATAAATTATTTATTTATTTCAGCACAACAAGCACTACTTAAAATTATTTACATGTAGTTACATTACTTACACAACTTTAATACAATTTGTTGGAAATCAGATACCGGTACTTGGACTACTTACAATACAGTAATTAAACAATTTGCAATGTGGTACTTGCACTATGTTATAATGAGGTCTTCCAAGGGGTAGAAGCGACAAGCGACACGACTCCAAAAACAGGCGACAATCTTCTCTCAAAACACCGACAACCGACAGAAATTGGCAGAAAAAGTGCAGCAGTTTGCGACAGCGACAAATCATTTTCCATTCCTCTTTGATTTTTTTGCAACAGTGAGATAATGTCCCTAATGAAACAAGCGAGAGACAGTCGTAAACAAGTGACAAAGTGGCACCAGACCACCCCTTGGAAGGCCTCTTTAATACAGCATTTACACTATTTCAGTACAATATAGTACATACACTACTTACAATACTCTACTTACCCAAGTAAAAATATTTCTGACATCTTTCTTGGTAGGATCTGTAGGCTTTATTAAAAAGAACTGCTTTCTAATCCGCCAACCTGAAATATTTAAAGTTTATGTCCCAAGTATTGTTCAATCTTATTCTCTGGCCACACTGTCCTCCATACATGTATGTACAGATCTCAGTGTAACTAATTGTAA
>JAEMWC010000021.1:882500-900000 GCA_016490735.1 Pachyseris speciosa
TGGCAAGGATTGTTGCCTGTTTTCGGAGCCATGTCGCTTGTCGCTTCTACCTCTTGGAAGGCCTCATTACAGCTACAGTGTAGCAGCCAACAGTTGCAATTTCAATTCGAGGAAAATAAAATGTTTGCTGTCAGAAGTAAACATACCTGAAGACCTTGTTGCCTCTCAGAAATAAATGTGGCATCCATGTTACCAAATACTTTTTTGGGTGGCAACAGCAGCTCTATCCCTGAGACCTGTCAAGGTATCCAAAAATAGAATGATTATGCAGTGAGAATAGGCATCTTCTGAGAATTTATGAAAATTGGATAACTAAATCAGTATGTGGAGAAATCAAACAGAAACAGTGCGGCCCATTGTTATTGGGGTACTGAAAGTCATCAAAAAGGGACTCAAGAAATTCATCGAGATGATCCCAGGAGCAGTCCCCATCCACAATCTTGGTCTGTTATGAACAGCTAATATTTTGAGTTCTATAATAAAAACAAATGATATCTGTAATGCCCTTAGGGACCATAGAACTTTGGTCTTGGTTCTAGAGAAGTCTGCACTTCTTGGAAAAGGACAATGAATGCCTGTGAGATTAGACATTAATAACAACAACAACAATACATACAATAAAAATAATAACAATAATAATATTTGATAATTATATAATAATAATAATAATAATAATAATAATAACAACAATAACACTGATGATGATGAGAAATAAATTAAAGAAACTCGCAACTATATATTCTAAAAAGTTTTGGCATACCTCAAGGCTTGAGTGCAGACTGACAAAATCACTGTAACGATGCACAACCTTGGATCAGATATAAAACAATGAGTGTTTACTGACAGTATTTTGACTTCTACAAAGTGCTTCAACCAGAATTTATTATCCAGGCAGATATTTAATGTGGTTAAATGTAATTTAGGCTAAGTTAAAATCGAGCCAATGTAATCCTGGTCAGCGGCGGTCAGGGAATCACACGCCCGGAGGTGACATACGGGGTTCTCGAATCGCACGTGTTGTTCAGTTCTGCTGGGCGAGGTGCAGTTTGTTTCAGGCAACAAATCATTCAGTTGTTCCTCTTTTTCCCCTCCCTTCCCTCCCTCATTGGTGGAGTTGGTAAGTATAGGGTTGGTAAGTATCTCCACTGACTTGGTCAGTGTGACGGTGCGTGGTGGGTGGTTGCCGCTCGCAGAGTTGCCGTGGATGCCTGTGTGCCCTGCTCAGGGCTTGTGGCTCAAGGCTCGTTGCTCGCCCTGGAATCACCGCCCACTTTGGCAGGCACCATCTCCAAGCTCATCGATTGGCAATGAGTTTAATGTCAACTTAATGAAATTTACAATACAGTTCCTTTTCAAAAATCAATTTAATTGGCAATCAATGATCTGAAACAGTCTTTCAGCCCATCTAATGACAAATTAATCTGTCACTTAATACAGAACATACATATCCAACACACCTGTGCACGCATGATTTCAAAGGAGAGGAAGGGTGAACGTTACAGAGGAAGGTTGGTAATTGAATAGAGTACAGAGTACAGTTGTGCAATGGAGTAGGACTCCCTGGGGGGACATAATTTGATAAAAAAAATAAAATAAAAAGCAACAGCTGGTAGAAAGGAAAGTAGTAAAGATGGTTTTGTCAAATAAATTATGAGTGGGAAACTGGGAAATGAAAATGAAAAGGAAGTGTCAAGGAATGGTACGCCAGAACTGAGAGTAAATGGTGTGGGAAGCAGTATGTTCAGATCGTCGTCCCCCCCCCCCCCCCCCCCTACGTATACCGTAAAACCTCTATTATTATTTAATTTCAGTTGTCTTTAACGGGGGGCTTATTAGCTCTAGAGGAAGGCTTAATAGAGAGAGGGGGGGGGGGGCTTATTTCAAATCTTAAACACGGTGTTTCGTCTTCATATAGTTCTAGTACAAAACTCAAACAACTGCAGTGAAACTTTATTATTTAATAACCAGCAGTAAACAATATTATTTGTTTGAGTGTATCTTTGTTCAAAAACAAACCCACTGGGCTGCATGAAGTGGAATTCGTAAGAGCAAATAGGAAGGACTAATTACAAAATCTCGTGTCCTAAGAAGTGGGATGGGGGGTTTATTACAAAAACTGACTTCCAAATGGGGGGGGGGGGGGGGGGGGGCTTATTAGAGAGGGGGTGTTAATAGAGACGGGGGGCTTAATAGGGCTTTAACGGTATGTATATTGTATTGTTTGGGTATTGACTATACGGAGATTACATTAACATTAGTATTTTAATTTAAGTTAATTCAATTTATTTCTCTTAGCTTTGGTCGTTTTGCCCCACCCCGATTAGCATTGTAGCTATTTGCGGAACAAACTATTGGTTTTATTGTAAAGAATGTGTAATAAAGTTGTTGTTGACTTGTTGTTGTTACGTTGTTGTTGTTAGCACAAAATAGAAGAAAATACAATGAAAAGCCAAAGCCTGGTTCATGGTTCATTTATTTCACACTATTTACATAAAATTAACATAGAAAGAAAAGTAGTTACTACAGATGATTGCAAGATAAAATAATTACAGTGGGGTTTATAAATATTATGTAGTCGACAAATGAGATGATTCAAACAATTTAGTTTAGTTTGGAACTCTTACATTAAATCCCTTGATGCCCTCGAGGCTTATATGACCCCTGGGCATGAGCTCGATCAAAATCAAACATGCGGAAATGTGGGAACACCTGTGCTGGCTGGCTGGGGACTTACCTGCCAAGAATCGTCAGGATTGATTCCTCTTTGCACCTTCATGATATAATCCTGCGGTAAGAAAAGTAGGGAATAAGATTAAAGGTAAGATTTTCGCTAGCAGCTTCTACGCAGGAATAATTAAGCTTATATAAGTTCTATTATTAACCATGCAAAATAGAACGCGGGTTTTGACAACTACTTAAGCTTACAACGTGTTCTTTCTTTGCGATGCCTTCAATGGTACATATCATTGGAGTAGTGTCATCAATGATGCCTCTTCTTTTAGTTGATTGAGCCATTTGTCCCAGAAAGCTGCAAGAAACAACAACTCTTTAGTCTTTTCCTCCGAGCTGTCTCGGAGGATGTTCCTCAAACGAACGGCGGAGAGAGGTCTCAGGACGATGAACGGGTTCTGGTCAGCAGAGTGTCGCCCAAACACAAGCGCGTGCCTGAAATGAACACTTTGACAAAAACTTTGGCGGGAATCGGCGATCAGATGTGTTTTTCATAATAGTTCTCTTAGATTTTCTACAACGTTTACTCCCGAAAATGCCTAAAGCGAAGGATAAAACTAAACGAAGAAGAATAGAAGAGTTAGAGGTTTGTTCAGATTAATAAGATGCGGGCATCGTCCCGTGGAAAAAGGGATAACTAAACATGATTGTAGTATGATGAGTGAGTTTGCATGGCAGACGACCTCTAAACACGTGAAAATTTTTGCAGGATGATCATTCGAGTCAGTCCCAAAGACCAGGCACAAGGTGAGCGATATTATCATCTTCAGCGTTTATCAATAAGGTAGCAATAACAACATAAGAGCGCACATCATGGACTAAATTATTTAATTAAATATAGCTTCGAATTCAAAATGGTGCGACCGGCCTGTGCAGTGTTTTTTTTCAGCGAGGCCTGTCATTAGCCTGTTTTTTGTTTAGCCAATCTCGTTACTCAAGTTTTCATTCATCAGTGCGCAAGTTTGAAGGAACGACCGATCTCTCAATCGCTTTTGTCAGCAATTTTGACCTGGTTTGAAAGTAACGCAAAATTTAATGACGGGAAGTAAATTCCAACATGTGGAAGCCACTACTGAGAGGCTATGCTAGCTTTATAACACAAGATAATGATTGTGTTCTCTGTCACGCAATACAACCAGGAATACAATGTGTAATTTTTGCTATCTTTGGCCAGTTTTTAAATTTGCAATTCTTTCCCTGATCAACAGCCAGTGCAATGATGAAGAGGATGAGATAGAAGTTAATTGTACACAGACAGGAAAATCACAGAAGTCACAAAAAGAACTCTCAAGAGATGAACTCAATAGAAAGGTTCCCATATTAACTCTGATTAGAAATCCAATCTATTTTTATGGTCAACTGACCTGATTCTTTCAGATCTATCATGCATCATGCTATTGGTAAAAATAATAATCAGTGATGCTAATTTACCAATCTTGAGTTCCTAGGGGTGTCTGACCTCCCCCTTACATTTCTAATCTCCAAGTATTTCTGAAATTCCAACTTCCCATTCCCTTGGGTGTCTTAATTTCCTCCTTACCTCTCCCAAAGGTGTCATATTTTCCCATTTTCCATTCCCTAGGGTGTCTGAACTCCCCACTTAAAATGTAACATTACCAAGATTGTCTGATCATGAGCTCTCCACTTCCGCTTTTCCCATTCCCAAGAGTGTCTGTAAGTATGATTCCCATGAGTATGATTCCCATTCCTAGGAGTGTCTTTACTTCCCACTTGCCACTCAAGCGGGAGGGGGTGTTTTGCTTTCCCACTTTCCATTCCCAAGGATTTGTGAATACCCCACTACCTTTACATAAACCCCCCTCCATCAAACCAAATCAAATCAAATCAAATAACTTTATTTATACACGGTGTTCTCATCAGTTATACTGGGTCATGACTACTTTAAAAATACCATAGTTACAAAAATTTAAACTGCGTTCTAAAATACTTCTAAAATACTAGTTATAGAATACAAAGCCTAACTACCGTATTTATTTGACTATAAGCCGAGCGATTTTTCTGTTAAATTAAACCACCGAGAGTAAATTTTCCACCAGAGAAGGGGGTTCGGCTTATAGCCGATAACTTTCGGGGGGAAAATTTTCAAAGACCCAAAGACAACAATGAAAATGAGAGCCAAAAACAAGTTTTCTGTGTTATCATTGACTTTTGTATACGTGGAGGCTCGTAAAGGAGCCATTTGCTAGTTTTGCTTCAAGGAAGGTTTCATCAGTCGTCGTTGACATCACACTTAACTTGTTTGTTGCTTCACATACCCTACTATAAGCTTGTTATCTCCACAGAAGTTGTCACATTTCCTGTGAATTAATTGGGTCTACTCTGTGATGTTATTTGTGGAAGAAATTCTTCAATAAACTTGAGCAAAACCATCCTGTTTCTGCTTTTGGGATCAAGCACAACCGAGCGTGACTCAAAGCAGGTTGCTGGCTTGGTAACCTCTCACTCACGTAGCCCGCCAGGTTATACAAGATGGCGGGATCGTGTTACAACTTTTGATCTTTTGTGTTTTGGAAGTGTTTTGAGTTTTTTTTGGCATAAAAAGGTTCCAAACATTTCCTAAAAGTTACAAGGTTTGTTAAAATTCCTTTATGGTGAAGGTATGGCATTGAATTTTTTAGATTTTCAACACAATTCTCGCTGAAGTGTGGCACACGATCCATGCATTTTTTTTCTCCACGGAACTTAGGTATTCAATTTTCGAGTCTCGGCTTATAGCCAAGAGTTTTCTGGGTTTTTTTGGTGAACATCTGGTCACTACTTGACTTGCTAAGTTTAGGGTCTCAGCTTATAGCCGGGATCGGCTTATAGACGAATAAATACGGTATCTAAAACTACAGTAACTTAGATAAACTGCTTTACATGAGAGCCATGTTTGATTAAGCAATTACATTAAAAGAAGCTGCTGCAGCTGGCTTGGAAAGATTATAGAGATTCTGCCTACCGCAATTGAGTTGGTAAACTGTTTCAAACACCATACCACTATATCTGAAACCGTTCTTAAGAAAGTTGGTGGGGAAAAGGGAAACAGCAAGTTTATCTTCAGTGTAGCTTGTGTAAGGAATAGCTACATGTAGTAATGGTGTTACGCTTGACAAATCTAGATCAAAGATAATCAGGAATGAGCCCATTTAGTGATTTATACACCATGCAAGCTTTTTGGATCTGGCACTGAGATTCGAGCTTTCTCCAATTCAACGCTTTAAAAAGATATTCAGTACTGACAGTGTCAAAAGCGGTGGAAGTCAGAACTCTACATGTAGCAGCACGGTTTTGTAGTTTTTGGAGTTTGTTGGCAAGAGATTTATTACAGTTACCCCAAACAATGTTACAGTAATCGAAATGAGGTTTTGCCAGTGAGTTGTAAATAAATAGCAGCATTCTGCAAGAAACAAAAGGTCAAATGTGCTTCGGGACCCCAATACCAGATGCAATCTTCTTAGACAGATTCTCAATGCAAACATTCCAAGATAGATTTTTGTCTATGAAAGTATCAAGAGATTGGTGCTGGGCACTTGGCTTATCGGGGCTCAGTCAATTTCGCTTTGTGAGAAATGCCGTTAATTCTTCGTTGTTACCTTGCCACTTGAATTGTTTAGAAGATTTGTTGCAAAGTAGGTTCATTTCCAGATCCATAGACCTTTCCTGTCCTGCCATGTCGATCTTGCTAGACATCAGGGCCTGGTTGATTGAAAGCCGATTAACTTAAGCCAGGATTGGCGTAATCTATATAATTTGGTTGGAGTTTTTAACTTTTGGATGAAAAATTATTATTATTATTATTATTATTATTATTATTATTATTGTGAATGATATATGAAATGAATCATATATGAACTGCGGAAATGAAATCAAATGAAGAATGATCCTCGCAGTTGTGGACGCAATTTATGCAATTGCGAAAAGAAGCCTGAAAAAAATTCAGGACTTCAACGGGGTTCGAACCCGTGACCTCGCGATTACCGGTGCGATGCTCTAACCAACTGAGCTATGAAGCCACTGACGTTGGGAGCAGGTCAATTGTGGGTTCATATGATCCCGTGAAAGAAATGAGTGTGAATGATATATGAAATGAATCATATATGAACTGCGGAAATGAAATCAAATGAAGAATGATCCTCGCAGTTGTGGACGCAATTTATGCAATTGCGAAAAGAAGCCTGAAAAAAATTCAGGACTTCAACGGGGTTCGAACCCGTGACCTCGCGGTTACCGGTGCGATGCTCTAACCAACTGAGCTATGAAGCCACTGACGTTGGGAGCAGGTCAATTGTGGGTTCATATGATCCCGTGAAAGAAATGAGTGTGAATGATATATGAAATGAATCATATATGAACTGCGGAAATGAAATCAAATGAAGAATGATCCTCGCAGTTGTGGACGCAATTTATGCAATTGCGAAAAGAAGCCTGAAAAAAAAAAAAATTCAGGACTTCAACGGGGTTCGAACCCGTGACCTCGCGATTACCGGTGCGATGCTCTAACCAACTGAGCTATGAAGCCACTGACGTTGGGAGCAGGTCAATTGTGGGTTCATATGATCCCGTGAAAGAAATGAGTGTGAATGATATATGAAATGAATCATATATGAACTGCGGAAATGAAATCAAATGAAGAATGATCCTCGCAGTTGTGGACGCAATTTATGCAATTGCGAAAAGAAGCCTGAAAAAAATTCAGGACTTCAACGGGGTTCGAACCCGTGACCTCGCGGTTACCGGTGCGATGCTCTAACCAACTGAGCTATGAAGCCACTGACGTTGGGAGCACGTCAATTGTGGGTTCATATGATCCCGTGAAAGAAATGAGTGTGAATGATATATGAAATGAATCATATATGAACTGCGGAAATGAAATCAAATGAAGAATGATCCTCGCAGTTGTGGACGCAATTTATGCAATTGCGAAAAGAAGCCTGAAAAAAATTCAGGACTTCAACGGGGTTCGAACCCGTGACCTCGCGATTACCGGTGCGATGCTCTAACCAACTGAGCTATGAAGCCACTGACGTTGGGAGCAGGTCAATTGTGGGTTCATATGATCCCGTGAAAGAAATGAGTGTGAATGATATATGAAATGAATCATATATGAACTGCGGAAATGAAATCAAATGAAGAATGATCCTCGCAGTTGTGGACGCAATTTATGCAATTGCGAAAAGAAGCCTGAAAAAAATTCAGGACTTCAACGGGGTTCGAACCCGTGACCTCGCGATTACCGGTGCGATGCTCTAACCAACTGAGCTATGAAGCCACTGACGTTGGGAGCAGGTCAATTGTGGGTTCATATGATCCCGTGAAAGAAATGAGTGTGAATGATATATGAAATGAATCATATATGAACTGCGGAAATGAAATCAAATGAAGAATGATCCTCGCAGTTGTGGACGCAATTTATGCAATTGCGAAAAGAAGCCTGAAAAAAATTCAGGACTTCAACGGGGTTCGAACCCGTGACCTCGCGATTACCGGTGCGATGCTCTAACCAACTGAGCTATGAAGCCACTGACGTTGGGAGCAGGTCAATTGTGGGTTCATATGATCCCGTGAAAGAAATGAGTGTGAATGATATATGAAATGAATCATATATGAACTGCGGAAATGAAATCAAATGAAGAATGATCCTCGCAGTTGTGGACGCAATTTATGCAATTGCGAAAAGAAGCCTGAAAAAAATTCAGGACTTCAACGGGGTTCGAACCCGTGACCTCGCGATTACCGGTGCGATGCTCTAACCAACTGAGCTATGAAGCCACTGACGTTGGGAGCAGGTCAATTGTGGGTTCATATGATCCCGTGAAAGAAATGAGTGTGAATGATATATGAAATGAATCATATATGAACTGCGGAAATGAAATCAAATGAAGAATGATCCTCGCAGTTGTGGACGCAATTTATGCAATTGCGAAAAGAAGCCTGAAAAAAATTCAGGACTTCAACGGGGTTCGAACCCGTCACCTCGCGATTACCGGTGCGATGCTCTAACCAACTGAGCTATGAAGCCACTGACGTTGGGAGCAGGTCAATTGTGGGTTCATATGATCCCGTGAAAGAAATGAGTGTGAATGATATATGAAATGAATCATATATGAACTGCGGAAATGAAATCAAATGAAGAATGATCCTCGCAGTTGTGGACGCAATTTATGCAATTGCGAAAAGAAGCCTGAAAAAAAAAAAATTCAGGACTTCAACGGGGTTCGAACCCGTGACCTCGCGATTACCGGTGCGATGCTCTAACCAACTGAGCTATGATCCCGTGAAAGAAATGAGTGTGAATGATATATGAAATGAATCATATATGAACTGCGGAAATGAAATCAAATGAAGAATGATCCTCGCAGTTGTGGACGCAATTTATGCAATTGCGAAAAGAAGCCTGAAAAAAATTCAGGACTTCAACGGGGTTCGAACCCGTGACCTCGCGATTACCGGTGCGATGCTCTAACCAACTGAGCTGAAATCAAATGAAGAATGGTCGCGAGGTCACGGGTTCGAACCCCGTTGAAGTCCTGAATTTTTTTCAGGCGTCTTTTCGCAATTGCATAAATTGCGTCCACAACTGCGAGGATCATTCTTCATTTGATTTCATTTCCGCAGTTCATATATGATTCATTTCATATATCATTCACACTCATTTCTTTCACGGGATCATATGAACCCACAATTGACCTGCTCCCAACGTCAGTGGCTTCATAGCTCAGTTGGTTAGAGCATCGCACCGGTAATCGCGAGGTCACGGGTTCGAACCCCGTTGAAGTCCTGAATTTTTTTCAGGCTTCTTTTCGCAATTGCATAAATTGCGTCCACAACTGCGAGGATCATTCTTCATTTGATTTCATTTCCGCAGTTCATATATGATTCATTTCATATATCATTCACACTCATTTCTTTCACGGGATCATATGAACCCACAATTGACCTGCTCCCAACGTCAGTGGCTTCATAGCTCAGTTGGTTAGAGCATCGCACCGGTAATCGCGAGGTCACGGGTTCGAACCCCGTTGAAGTCCTGAATTTTTTTCAGGCTTCTTTTCGCAATTGCATAAATTGCGTCCACAACTGCGAGGATCATTCTTCATTTGATTTCATTTCCGCAGTTCATATATGATTCATTTCATATATCATTCACACTCATTTCTTTCACGGGATCATATGAACCCACAATTGACCTGCTCCCAACGTCAGTGGCTTCATAGCTCAGTTGGTTAGAGCATCGCACCGGTAATCGCGAGGTCACGGGTTCGAACCCCGTTGAAGTCCTGAATTTTTTTCAGGCTTCTTTTCGCAATTGCATAAATTGCGTCCACAACTGCGAGGATCATTCTTCATTTGATATTATTATTATTGTTATTATCATTTATTTTTATTTATTTTATTTTTTGCTGTTATTTGATTTTCAGGATCGAGGTCCTCTAGTTTAAATTTTTTGCAGAATATCAGCGTTGGCTTTCGAACAACCCAGTCCCGGTCCAGTGATTTTGTTGCAAATTGCTCTGTTGAGTCCTAGGACTCATCTCATGAAAAATCATGAGTCCCAGTCCAGAACCAATGAGTCCCAATCTAAATGAGTCCTATATTGAAGATGCCTGGGCCTTTGATACGCAAGTTTGATGGTCACAAACAATCTTTTAATTAACAGAAAATATGTATAATAACAAAAAAATTCCATCAAACTTCTACGCTTTTCAATTGCCGTCCTTCTGAAGGAAAAGAGACTTACTAAGCCAGGTTGGATGCGGTAATTTACATTCTTGATGACCTCTGTTGAAACAGTAAGCTTATTTACAGCAGGGCTTTTAAATTTCGAGTTATCAATTTAAAACTTTGTAAAACTGTTAGTATTTTGTGGAATGGATTGACTACTGCGCGGAATAAAACACAATGTAACGAAAAGACCATTGAACGAAATGACTGTTAGTAAAGCATTTAATCTGGAGTATTTTTTTTTTAAAATAACAAAATGAAGTATTACAGCATATTGAAATTAAAATACAGCAGGGTTGGAAACTAAATTTTGGGAGCACTCACCAACTGGGCGAGTGACATGCAGATTGTACTCGCCCGAATACATTTTCACTCGCCAAATTACGTAGATCTGATCAAACAAAATAAGGCAAAGTAAACAACTTGGCAGTTGCCATTTTTATTTGTTTATGTTGTTTATCTGCACTGTAGCTTAAAAATAATTATATACCTATTACAGCTTACAAATGTATCTAGTTTTCCTAAAAGCATTTCTTCTGTCATCTCGGCATCTGACTCATATTCAGAGAACACCCCCTTGTCGTCGTCTCCAACATCTTCTCTCTGCTTGTCATTGAACATCACTTCCTCAGCTTCTTCTTCTTGCCATTTGGAAGAAAATTTCCTTGATCTCGTCTTCTTGTAGTCTTTGGTGTCTGCCTTTTGAGTTTCCCTCACAGTCTTTTTGTTGTCAGTTTTGGACACTCTGGGAAAATATCTCCACATTTTGAAAACATGCATTGCGATACACTAGACCATCATCCATTTTTATCATATCAGGTTTTGCTTTCAGTGGCATAGTATGTTTATAACCAGCGGTAACACAACTACTAGTAGATACTTCATGTAATTATTACTTGATCAGAAGACATTTCTTATTTACGAAGCAGAAAGTTTGCATGCATGTGCCAGGTTTCAGATGTTAAAAAAGTACTGGTATGTTTACGTTTAGATTATATTTTGTCGAAAACATTCAGTTACAGTTTTGTTTCCCTGAATATGCAAATTCTACTCGCCAAACCGGGCGAGTAACCTGCGATCTCCACTCGCCCGATGGGTTTGCCACTTGCATTGGCAAGTGGGCAAGCACTAATTTCCAACCCTGATACAGTCATTCTGTTTTTAAAATAACAACTTGAATTTAACCGTCATTTTTATACCGGGTCAATAAGTGCAGATGTGATAGCACTGGCAGCAACAGTGTTACTAATTGCTGAGAACAGTTGGAACACTCTTGATGGGTTCATTGTTTGAAACAGCATGAAACGGCCACCCTTTGAAACTCAGCTTTTTTGCCCCTGCACAATGTGTGTGATTTCTAATTTCTTTGTTTGTTTCTTCACTAGGTGTCTGAGTTGGTCAGGTATTTATTATTTGTGGACCGAAAAAAGTACCCCATCAAAAGAGGAGGTACATGTATATACATTTAGCAAAATGACACCCCAGTGCTAACAGAAAAACAACAACAACAACAACAAAAATTCTAAATTCACTCTACATGTACAGCTGTACATACTGTATTGTTTGTGACTGATACGTAATGTTTCCAAATCTGAGCATTCAAGACATGTAGTTTGGCTTACAGACTGGTTACCAGTTATACTGTTGTTCCCGGAAAGTTGGTCAGTGTTTATTTTGTGGTTTTAAGACTAAAATTTAATGAATTAGATTATTCTTGCCAAAAAACTCAAGAAAATGGAGACAAACAAGGATCTGATAACTAAAAGTTGTACAATGTACATGGTTGAGTTCTTTCGCTAATGTGCTTTCATAATACATGTATGTCATTCATGCATCCCTTCAGTTGGTTCAGCTTTGAGCTAAAGACTTAAGCTAATTCTGTAAATTCAGGCCAGTGTGGACCTATGTTCCTGACATACAGTACATGTAACCAGCCAATAGATCAAACAAGAGCTTGGATTTTAAGGTTAAATCTCCAAGACCTTCAATTGCTGACCTACAATGTAACTCCTTTTGACTTGTAGTTGAAAAATTCCATTGATTAATATTTACATATAGTAATTTGTTAGAAATTATTATAATAAATTATTGCATCTAATAATTTTCTCTGCACTTTTTGCTCAGCTACAATTATAATAAATTAACTTTTGACTCTATTTTCTTTCTTAGATATCACTAAAAATGTGTTAAAGGAGCATTCCAAGGCATTCAATCAAGTTTTTGAACATGCAAAGAAGAACTTGCAAAAGGTAAAAATCAACATACAACTGTATTTAATATTTTAAGCTGCACAGATGGCTGTATACATGTAACTGCGGTGAAACCCCTTCTTGAATTTGTTTGTTTTAAGATGTGCCAATACTGACAGTTTGTCTGGTTGTGAATGCAGGTTTTTGGAATAGACGTTGAGGAAATTGAAGTTGGCAAGTCAAAAGGTTACATTCTGATCAGTGGCGACAAGAGTGAAGCACATGGTGAACTTATTGACTGGTAATAAAAATTACCAACATCTTATTACATCTAATAAGCCCCCCAATTGAAGGGCTGGGGGCATAAACTGCCTATGTGTAGTTTTAGGTGTTTTTTTTGCATACGTTATTTCTCGAAAACGAAAAAGAAATCGGTGAAAAAAAATACGGGACAATGTTTTTGAATCAAAATGCAGTTCACATGCAAAAATTTGGACAAATCCAAGCAAACTAAAAACGGCCGAAAATTACACATAGGCAGTTTATGCTCTCAGCCTTTCATATGTCTGCCTTATTAACATGCATGAAGCAATGCCCAAGGGTATTCTTTATTTCTTTTTTTGAAAACTTTGCGCCAAATGCTCGTAACTGAAGGGTAAAACTGAAACTGGACATGAAATGATTGACAGGTAGAAAGGATTGTTCCATAGTGTGACGTAGACTAAATGTTTCGGCGGTTAAAAGATTGATACTTACGCAACGTGTCTGCCGAATCCGCGCTAGCTTGTTTGGTTTAATCGAATTATGTCAATTTGCCTGTTCGCTCGGTGATCGAAGGACATCATGAAGTCTTGAGATCCACAAGTCTAACATGGCTGAAAGAAGCCAGTCGTGTTTTCTCTGCTTGCCAAACCATGAAGAGAGAGATGAATTTGACTCTCCGGTTTGGGAGTAGAGATTAAGAGCCAGGCAGAAAAAAAACTCTGAAAACATCTCTGGTCTCAAGAGTGGCTCGGTTTTGCTAGTCTTGGTCCATTCGTGAAAGGTTACCGTGCTAGAATTTGTGAAAAGGAGAGGTGTTTTTGGAGTTTTAGGGCAAAAAAAGTGGCCGATGTTTGCAGAGTGTCTTTCGCTCGCGGAGGGCATAACATTCCCACAATTCATTGCGGCTGAAGTGGGCGCTGTCTCGCGGGCCATCGAAGCCGTGAAACAGTTCGTCAAAATTCGGAAACATTACGGAGAATTCATCCGAGAGAAGGAAGTCGGCATGACAAGAAGTCCGTCCGTTTTCGATGACTATCTTGAAAACAATCCAGGGAAAAGTTGCATGGGCGCGTGTGGAAAATATTACTCGTGGTCGGTCGTCGAGTTGTTATGTAAACACAGGGAGGGAGACATGCTGCCGAATTTCATCATATAAATAAGTTTTGCGTCGATCTACTCGGTTATTTTGATTTTATGGAGGCTTGTAAACATCAGCAAAACGTATTTTCAAGCGAGATAAACACCAGCAAAAACGTATTTGCACACGAGACATTTTAACAAGTCGTTGTGTTATGCATCAGACGATACGGATTAAATTTCACATCTTATGCAAATATTTACGTCTTGAAGCCAACAAAACTAGTTAAGTATTTTGTTCCAGTTTTTTCACTGTCGTCATTTACGTTGATTTGTGATACGATTTTCATTCCACTGGTTCCATTTGACGACGAAAATGAACCCTTCAAAAGCGTTTCAATAATGGCCAAACCACGCGAAGCGCCAGTCAAATCTCTGTTTCGACGGGGAAACCGACGGGAAACAGCTTACTCTTTTAACTCTTAATTTTGCTCTTGAACATGGTTAACTCAAATTTTCGGTGTTGCTCACGAACAGAAGTTGTTGGTAGTGGCCAAAAGCTATCTTCAAATAAAAACATCCTTCTTTAATATTTTATACTATTTCTCAGCCGACAGCAAGCTTTTTAAGCACTGAGTTAGAATCAAATCCGATCCTGCTGTATACCATTTTCAACCAAAACACCCTCTTCAACACTTAACTTACATCGGCCAAAGCCTTCCCGCAAGAATTAAGAATCAACCAAGAAACCTGTGTGCTCTTTTCATTTCGGAGGAACCAAGAAACCAAGAAATCTGTGCGAGACTCAAAATACGCCGCTTACTTTAACGTTAACGTTTGCAATGCCCTAGACCGAACCCTATCCCTAGCTCTAACCCTAACCCTAACCCTAACCCTAGCTCTAACCGTATTCTTTATGCGCAATGTGCCTTTTTGACTCATAAACAGCCCACAAGATGCCAATCCGACTCGGAAATGGTCGACTTTTTTAAATGCAGCACTTATTACCAGTGTTTTGCTTACTGATAGTGCTCAAGAAGCTTCTTTAGCTGGAAAACAGTGCGCAACATTCTGGGTTGACTTAAAAACAGCACACAGCAACCTTGGTTAACCTTAAGCCAGCGCGCGTAGATTTTGTCCGACTTGAAAACAGCGCTCAAAAGATTTAGGGTTATTGTTAAGTTTAGAGTTAGGGTTAAAATTAGGGCTAGGGTTAGAGTTAGGGTTAGGGTTAGAGTTAGGGTTACCCTTGGGCATTGCTTCATGCATGTTAATAAGGCAGACATATGAACGGCTGGGGGCATAAACTGCCTACATTGTATGTGTAGTTTTAGGGTTTTTTTTGCATACGTTATTTCTCGAAAACGAAAAAGAAATCGGTGAAAAAAAATACGGGACAATGTTTTTGAATCAAAATGCAGTTCACATGCAAAAATTTGGACAAATCCAAGCGAACTAAAAAAAACGGCCGAAAATTACACATAGGCAGTTTATGCTCTCAGCCCTTCAATTGGAAGTCGGTTTTTGTAACAACCTCCCCCCCCCCCCCCCCCCCACTTTAGGACACAAAAATTGAAGGGCTCGGAGAATAACCTACCTGTGTCAAATTTTAGGTAGTTTTTCAATTTTGTTTGGATTTGTCTGAATTTTTGCATGTGAACTCCAATTCGATTGAAAGAAGATGTAATGGAATTTGCAAACCACTCTCATGAACGGTTGGTTTTTTTGTGTATGCAAGGAAGAATGCATTTTGTACACATTATATCTCCAAAATGAAAAAAAAATTTGGTGAAAAAAATACCAGACATTGTTTTTCAATTGAATTCCAGTTCACATGCAGAAATTTGGACTAATCATGGCAAAATCGAAGAATAACCTAAAATTCAACACAAGTCGGTTATGCTCCAATCCCTTCAATTCAGTTAAGCTTATTTGTACACATTTTAATATTCATGCGCGAATTGAATTACCTGAAGATGATGTGAAATGATCGACAGGTAGAAAGGATTGTTTGATAGTGTGACATAGACTATACGTTTGGCAGTTAAAACATTGATTTAAGTTTTATTACTTGGCTGACTTCCACCAGAAGGCCGAGTCTAGATCTGGGCTTCGTTCTTCTTTTTCTTATTCTTTGTTGTCGTGTTTCATCCACAAAACTCACTTCCGGTATTTCTGCGCAAGTGCTAAAAAACACCAATAGTTCAAAGGTCGCAAGCATTACATCACGTGCCTGTTGTTTTGAAGTTATGTAAATTTTTCATGTTAGCTAACCCGCCAAACACAAAAATATCATCAAAATGTTCTCGTTTTGTTTAATCAAGGACTTTGCCATTTTCGATAGGCATTGAAAAAGAAGGAAATGAAATAAACTCCGTTCTGCTTAGGGGTTTTTCCAATCTTCTCAGAAACATGTAATGATTAACGCATGAATTTATCAGTCATGTTTTATAGTAGAAGGTTTCAAGTTACGAAGCCAGAATTGCGGTGTCAGATGTAAAACACCTGAGAACACTAGCCATTTGTTTGTGGCGAACTTGCTAACAAATTTAGAAAATTCATCATTTTGTTTACAAGAGGACTGCGCCATTTCGATTTGTGAACACCTCAATAATGCTGTGTGTATGTGAGCAATAGTTACATTTGTAACATGCTTCGTGAAAGCCATCTGAAATTATGTAAAAATTTAGCTTCAGTGACTCTCACGCATCCCGAATCGTGAGGCGGGCAATGCAATTCGCATCGTGCAGGAAACGCGATGCGACTGGCAACTTACTCAAACAGTTTTACCTGCTTTGCTCGTACGTAAACAAAAAAGCCCTTCTGTGAACCCAAAAACTATTTTCAATTTTTTCTAGAATCAGAAAGCATGCTCTCGCACTGACGAGAGTCCATTGTGAAGTGTTTTGTCTTCTGTGACGTGAGGCACTGAAAAATATTTTTAAAATGCACTTTTGTTTTGTGAAACTACAATGCGCCAAACATTACTGTCTTATTTCTTGGCAAGCGAACATGTATAAAAATGTACCAGTGAGCGTAAACTGAGTTGGGAAAAGGTTACTCACAAATAGACAGGCAAATGGTCGCGATAAGAGCAGCTCAAGAAATCGAGTGCTAGCTGTTAAGAAATGAAAATAAAAATATTAAGTGGTTCCCTCCAAACATGAGGCTTATCATATTGAGGGATTTGGGCGATATGTTATACACTTGACATAGCATCTTACATTGGTGAACAAACAGCCAGACAAAACACAAGACGGTCGTCAGACATTTGGCGCAGCAGTTGCCATAGAGAAAATAAAATATGGAAAGGGATTCAGATCTCGTTATACTAAACAATGTAAACAGTGAAGTAGCAAATTGCAATTTGCCTCTTGGAAGGCTGAGTGAAGGCCAAGAATTGCCTCTTGTTGATAGGAAACTTACAGCACATGGCTGTGAGGTCTTGATTGCTAGCTTAATTTAATGGGAACTTGCCAGCCTGGTGGTTGAAATATATCATTAAATCTGGAAAC